>JADMNF010000189.1:0-66810 GCA_016097085.2 Sporothrix curviconia | reverse complement strand
ACGGTAGTGAGTGGTAGCAGCTACGTGAACATCGCCAACCAGCAGGCGGGAAGCGGCAGACGACGGGAGAGCAGTGGCTAGGCAGATTCTTTAGGCAAAGAGCAGTTTTGTTCTCACGATGACTCGGTAGATTGGGAAACGAGCACGGGGATATTCCAGAACGGAAGTATGGCCTGCGAGCATGACCTGACGCGGCCAGAACGGGTATATATCGTAGAAGGACCTCGCAGGAAATGTATTCACTATCTACCACGGCGGTTCGAGGTCAGGAACAGCGAAAACTATCAAGAACTGTTGTGCGGCTCCTCACGGAAGTTTTATTGACCTTGCCATGTCAGAAGAAGACGCGTTGTTCGTCAATTCGAGTCAGACACTGATTGTGCTGTGAACTGTTCATGTTCTCCAGTTCTGTTTTTTACCGCCTGGGTGTTGTCTTTGTAGTACTTTAGTCGAGCTGACATCAACTCACGAGCAGTCCATAATTGCTTTGTTTCCTGGCACACTGAAAATGCCTCAGTCACAAGATCTGGATCTAACGGGATCGACATCCGCTGTAGCAAATCCGGCTGAAAAGGGGTCGAAACCCTCGCAAAGAGCATCTAGAACGGAGCATCACTTAGATCTCTTGTCTGTTCGTGACAAGAGCTTGGCTAAATCCAGACCGCCGCCCTGCGTTGGCGCACCCACGGATGTATGCAGCATAAAATATTGGCTAATAAATATTGTGCAGGTCCCGTCTTGGCCCATACATCTATAGCAGAGCAAAATGCCCTGGTATCAGGTTCAGATGTAGAGAAAATGTGCTGTTCGCGGCTCGATATTCAAGCAAGAGGGTCAGAAGAGAGAAACATCGGAAATCTACTTAAAGGACTTTGGCTAAAAAGTAGGAGGTTCGGCAAGCGGGCTGTTTGCCTTTTTTATGGCCCTCGGATTGTCTCGGTTGTATCATTTTGACCTGCTTGCACAACAATTTATGGCATATCTTATACAGACAAATTTTCCTCCCAATACTGCCAATTGGAACGCGGGTGACCTTAGAGTCGGTTATTTTATCATGTTTTAAGTAACGTTCAATCATGACCTCCCTAGCTCTCTCAGCATAATATTTTTCATGATATGCCAGCAGAAAAGTCGATGAATAAAATGCCATGAATGTTACCTCTGCACCAGCGAGAGCTTCACGATTAATCTCTTGGAGTTTGTTCAGAAGCAAGATTACAAACAAAGCTCTGCACTTAGCACATACTCACGTCGTCAAAATAAATTTCACACTTTGGCTTACCTTTATTGGCTGATCGGCGCCACTTTTTTTATTCGGAAAGTCATTCTTTTTTCTTCACTCAAGGACCATAGCTTCCAGTCACACAAACACCATGTGGCAGTTATTGTTCGGGGGGAACACAGACACCACCTCTTTGTAATCAGAGTTTCGCTCTTGACAGTTTAAAGAGACACGTTATTATCTCCTTAATTGGCCAAAAACTGAACTCTCAGTGCACAACAGCTGCCGGACTTCCATGAACAAGCGGACAAGGCCCTTCCGTCCCCGTGACCTGCTCTTCCAGTATCTAGCCTCAAGATGACTAAACTCAATATATCGGTGTCTTTGATATCAAATGAAAATCGTCAACCACCAGGAAAGGAGGTGTCGATATCAAGGCTACTAGAGCAGATTTTTCGCTGAAAGAAGGAGATGAAAAAAAGTATAACTGTGAGAGGAGGGCCAGCTATACCAAACAAATCTTCCTTCTTTGTTTATCAATAACCAAACTGCTTGTCTCTACGAAACGATTGGCATATCTCTGCCAGTGTCACCAAAGCACAAGCTGAAGGTATCCATAATGAGACTCGCGCTACTCCTTTTGGTTGCCCCGTTCGCGGCGGCTCACACGATTTTCGTCCAGCTGGCAGCCGGTGGAAAGACGTATGATGTCCAGTACGCAATTCGTGATCCGTCCTACGATGGACCGCAGACCGACGTGATGTCCAACAACCTTGCATGCAACGGACCGCCAAACCCGACGCAGCCATCGGCCAAAATTATTGACGTCACGGCCGGCAGTAATGTGACGGCTGTCTGGCGGCACACGTTGACCTCGGAGCCAACGATGTGATGGATGCAGGCCATAAAGTGAGTGCAGCTTCAACTTGACTTTCCCTTTGACGGCTGTACGCTAATTCGGACAAGGGCCCTGTTATGGCGTACATGAGAAAGGTGGCAGACGCACCCAAAGACACTGGAGTCGGTGGTGGCTGGTTCAAAATCATGGAGCAAGGCTACAACAGCAAGACGGGCATCTGGGCCACAGACACAGTCATCAACAATGCTGGAAAGCAAGTGATTACGATCCCTGACTGCCTCGAGGACGGGCAGTATCTGCTGCGGGCCGAAATGATCGCACTTCACGGTGCCCGATCTGTCAACGGTGCTCAGTTGTACATGGAGTGTGCCCAGATCAACGTCACCGGCGGCAAGGGGGCCCAGACACCGACAACGTACAGCATCCCCGGCATCTACAAGTCGAATGACCCCGGCCTGCTGATCAACATCTACCCCATGAAGGAGAATACACGATTCCCGGTATGTATACCCAAGCCCCTTTAAGAGCTTCATGGAATTTCACTGACAGCTCTTGTTTAGGACCTCGCCATTTACTTGCACTTAAGGACCAATGTCAGGTTGCTGAACCGTTTTGTTGAGTTATTTTGGACACTGTGACGAATTGATCTTCACAGCTTGAATAGCAACGCCAGATACATTCAAACATCAAGTTCAAAAATATCTTGCCTCTACGTACCAGTGCCACATATTACTTGAAAATAAGGGAAAGAGGCAAGGAAAATAAAATCAAAGATGGAGATATCTTCTTCCTGTTGACTTTATATTCACCTAAAGGACATGCGTATGCATCTAAAGGGGTGTTTATTAGTCATTTTGTGGTCAATTCAGCGCCCAGCATCAGGCTTCGTCCCTCTATGTTTTAGTGCTAAACACGCCCTTGACGCGCTGGAACAGCTGCTCTTATCAATTCACGATTCAATGTGCAACAGTCAACGTCACCAGGGACATCTCACACAAACAAGTCACAATGTGTGGTCGTTACGTTTTGGCCCTAGTATGTTACATCCCAATTGTCAACTGTAACACATTGAGAAATTGTTCTGACTATTGCAGCGCTACGGCCAGGTGCATGATGTTTTGGAGCAGCACGGCCTTCCTACCGACGACTTCCATGATCGGCGGAGGACCCGCCATGACGACAGGCAACAGGGGGACGATGACCACAACCACGAAGGCAGCGAGGCGCAGGAGCCAGAGCAGCCAGAAGACGAGGCACAAGATGTGGACGGCGACACCATCTTTTGGCCGACATACAACTTTGCGCCAGGCTACCGTGGCATTGTTCCTACGGCCCGTTTTCCAGGACAAGCATGTTCAAGGACCTCGAGGACATCAAGGACATCAAGGTGGACCAGCCACAGGCAAACGTTGCTAGTCAACAGCAACAAATAGATCAGAATGACCAGTCTGATATTGTCGCTGGCCAGCCTGGGCTCCAGCTCCAAGTCATGAAATGGGGCCTGGTGCCGTCGTGGACTCGAACACGCCCCGACTACGCGACAATGCTCAAGACAATCAACTGCCGGGCTGACTCGCTGGCCGCCAGTTCGGGCCTGTGGGCACCGCTGAGGGGCCGGAAGCGGTGCGTCGTCATTGCGGAAGGGTTCTACGAGTGGCGCAAGGCCGGGCCCAAAGAGCGGGTGCCGCACTACATCCGACGACGAGACGGCCTGCCACTGCTCCTGGCCGGCTTGTGGGACGTGCGCAAGGACGAGATGGGGAGAAGGAGTATACATACACGATCATCACAACAGACTCGAATGCTGGGCTCCGCTTCCTGCATGATCGCATGCCCGTTGTGTTCGAGTACCACTCGGAGGAGCTCCGGACCTGGCTGGATCCACAGAAAGATGCATGGTCAGCCGAACTGCAGGCAGTTCTCAGGCCGTGGCCGCACACGGTGGACGACAAGGACGACGGTGCGGCGCTTCTGGTGGACGTGGTGAGCAAGGATGTGAATAAGGTCGGGCACAGCTCGGCGAGCATGGTGATGCCGGTAGCCAGCGCAAGCAACAAGTCGAATATTGCCAACTTCTTTAAGGGGGCAGCCAAACGAGAAAGCCGGGGCGACAAAGAACACTCGCGATGATGGCCGGCTAAGAGGGCAAAGCTTTTCCTCCATCGCCACCGGTGGCGATGGAGGAAAAGCTTTTGCCCTCTTAGCCGCCTCATCGCGAGTGTTCTTTGTCGCCCCGGCTTTCTCGTTTGGCTGCCCCCTTAAAGAAGTTGGCAATATTCGACTTGTTGCTTGCGCTGGCTACCGGCATCACCATGCTCGCCGAGCTGTGCCCGACCTTATTCACATCCTTGCTCACCACGTCCACCAGAAGCGCCGCACCGTCGTCCTTGTCGTCCACCGTGTGCGGCCACGGCCTGAGAACTGCCTGCAGTTCGGCTGACCATGCATCTTTCTGTGGATCCAGCCAGGTCCGGAGCTCCTCCGAGTGGTACTCGAACACAACGGGCATGCGATCATGCAGGAAGCGGAGCCCAGCATTCGAGTCTGTTGTGATGATCGTGTATGTATACTCCTTCTCCCCATCTCGTCCTTGCGCACGTCCCACAAGCCGGCCAGGAGCAGTGGCAGGCCGTCTCGTCGTCGGATGTAGTGCGGCACCCGCTCTTTGGGCCCGGCCTTGCGCCACTCGTAGAACCCTTCCGCAATGACGACGCACCGCTTCCGGCCCCTCAGCGGTGCCCACAGGCCCGAACTGGCGGCCAGCGAGTCAGCCCGGCAGTTGATTGTCTTGAGCATTGTCGCGTAGTCGGGGCGTGTTCGAGTCCACGACGGCACCAGGCCCCATTTCATGACTTGGAGCTGGAGCCCAGGCTGGCCAGCGACAATATCAGACTGGTCATTCTGATCTATTTGTTGCTGTTGACTAGCAACGTTTGCCTGTGGCTGGTCCACCTTGATGTCCTTGATGTCCTCGAGGTCCTTGAACATGCTTGTCCTGGAAAACGGGCCGTAGGAACAATGCCACGGTAGCCTGGCGCAAAGTTGTATGTCGGCCAAAAGATGGTGTCGCCGTCCACATCTTGTGCCTCGTCTTCTGGCTGCTCTGGCTCCTGCGCCTCGCTGCCTTCGTGGTTGTGGTCATCGTCCCCCTGTTGCCTGTCGTCATGGCGGGTCCTCCGCCGATCATGGAAGTCGTCGGTAGGAAGGCCGTGCTGCTCCAAAACATCATGCACCTGGCCGTAGCGCTGCAATAGTCAGAACAATTTCTCAATGTGTTACAGTTGACAATTGGGATGTAACATACTAGGGCCAAAACGTAACGACCACACATTGTGACTTGTTTGTGTGAGATGTCCCTGGTGACGTTGACTGTTGCACATTGAATCGTGAATTGATAAGAGCAGCTGTTCCAGCGCGTCAAGGGCGTGTTTAGCACTAAAACATAGAGGGACGAAGCCTGATGCTGGGCGCTGAATTGACCACAAAATGACTAATAAACACCCCTTTAGATGCATACGCATGTCCTTTAGGTGAATATAAAGTCAACAGGAAAGAGATATCTCCATCTTTGATTTTATTTTCCTTGCCTCTTTCCCTTATTTTCAAGTAATATGTGGCACTGGTACGTAGAGGCAAGATATTTTTGAACTTGATGTTTGAATGTATCTGGCGTTGCTATTCAAGCTGTGAAGATCAATTCGTCACAGTGTCCAAAATAACTCAACAAAACGGTTCAGCAACCTGACATTGGTCCTTAAGTGCAAGTAAATGGCGAGGTCCTAAACAAGAGCTGTCAGTGAAATTCCATGAAGCTCTTAAAGGGGCTTGGGTATACATACCGGGAATCGTGTATTCTCCTTCATGGGGTAGATGTTGATCAGCAGGCCGGGGTCCATTCGACTTGTAGATGCCGGGGATGCTGTACGTTGTCGGTGTCTGGGCCCCCTTGCCGCCGGTGACGTTGATCTGGGCACACTCCATGTACAACTGAGCACCGTTGACAGATCGGGCACCGTGAAGTGCGATCATTTCGGCCCGCAGCAGATACTGCCCGTCCTCGAGGCAGTCAGGGATCGTAATCACTTGCTTTCCAGCATTGTTGATGACTGTGTCTGTGGCCCAGATGCCCGTCTTGCTGTTGTAGCCTTGCTCCATGATTTTGAACCAGCCACCACCGACTCCAGTGTCTTTGGGTGCGTCTGCCACCTTTCTCATGTACGCCATAACAGGGCCCTTGTCCGAATTAGCGTACAGCCGTCAAAGGGAAAGTCAAGTTGAAGCTGCACTCACTTTATGGCCTGCATCCATCACATCGTTGGCTCCGAGGTCAACGTGTGCCGCCAGACAGCCGTCACATTACTGCCGGCCGTGACGTCAATAATTTTGGCCGATGGCTGCGTCGGGTTTGGCGGTCCGTTGCATGCAAGGTTGTTGGACATCACGTCGGTCTGCGGTCCATCGTAGGACGGATCACGAATTGCGTACTGGACATCATACGTCTTTTCCACCGGCTGCCAGCTGGACGAAAATCGTGTGAGCCGCCGCGAACGGGGCAACCAAAAGGAAGTAGCGCGAGTCTCATTATGGATACCTTCAGCTTGTGCTTTGGTGACACTGGCAGAGATATGCCAATCGTTTCGTAGAGACAAGCAGTTTGGTTATTGATAAACAAAGAAGGAAGATTTGTTTGGTATAGCTGGCCCTCCTCTCACAGTTATACTTTTTTTCATCTCCTTCTTTCAGCGAAAAATCTGCTCTAGTAGCCTTGATATCGACACCTCCTTTCCTGGTGGTTGACGATTTTCATTTGATATCAAAGACACCGATATATTGAGTTTAGTCATCTTGAGGCTAGATACTGGAAGAGCAGGTCACGGGGACGGAAGGGCCTTGTCCGCTTGTTCATGGAAGTCCGGCAGCTGTTGTGCACTGAGAGTTCAGTTTTTGGCCAATTAAGGAGATAATAACGTGTCTCTTTAAACTGTCAAGAGCGAAACTCTGATTACAAAGAGGTGGTGTCTGTGTTCCCCCCGAACAATAACTGCCACATGGTGTTTGTGTGACTGGAAGCTATGGTCCTTGAGTGAAGAAAAAAGAATGACTTTCCGAATAAAAAAAGTGGCCGCCGATCAGCCAATAAAGGTAAGCCAAAGTGTGAAATTTATTTTGACGACGTGAGTATGTGCTAAGTGCAGAGCTTTGTTTGTAATCTTGCTTCTGAACAAACTCCAAGAGATTAATCGTGAAGCTCTCGCTGGTGCAGAGGTAACATTCATGGCATTTTATTCATCGACTTTTCTGCTGGCATATCATGAAAAATATTATGCTGAGAGAGCTAGGGAGGTCATGATTGAACGTTACTTAAAACATGATAAAATAACCGACTCTAAGGTCACCCGCGTTCCAATTGGCAGTATTGGGAGGAAAATTTGTCTGTATAAGATATGCCATAAATTGTTGTGCAAGCAGGTCAAAATGATACAACCGAGACAATCCGAGGGCCATAAAAAAGGCAAACAGCCCGCTTGCCGAACCTCCTACTTTTTAGCCAAAGTCCTTTAAGTAGATTTCCGATGTTTCTCTCTTCTGACC
This sequence comes from Sporothrix curviconia, assembly GCA_016097085.2. NCBI lineage: Eukaryota > Fungi > Ascomycota > Sordariomycetes > Ophiostomatales > Ophiostomataceae > Sporothrix > Sporothrix curviconia. The sequence continues at coordinate 59,137 of JADMNF010000189.1, read as the reverse complement.
CTCTTGCTTGAATATCGAGCCGCGAACAGCACATTTTCTCTACATCTGAACCTGATACCAGGGCATTTTGCTCTGCTATAGATGTATGGGCCAAGACGGGACCTGCACAATATTTATTAGCCAATATTTTATGCTGCATACATCCGTGGGTGCGCCAACGCAGGGCGGCGGTCTGGATTTAGCCAAGCTCTTGTCACGAACAGACAAGAGATCTAAGTGATGCTCCGTTCTAGATGCTCTTTGCGAGGGTTTCGACCCCTTTTCAGCCGGATTTGCTACAGCGGATGTCGATCCCGTTAGATCCAGATCTTGTGACTGAGGCATTTTCAGTGTGCCAGGAAACAAAGCAATTATGGACTGCTCGTGAGTTGATGTCAGCTCGACTAAAGTACTACAAAGACAACACCCAGGCGGTAAAAAACAGAACTGGAGAACATGAACAGTTCACAGCACAATCAGTGTCTGACTCGAATTGACGAACAACGCGTCTTCTTCTGACATGGCAAGGTCAATAAAACTTCCGTGAGGAGCCGCACAACAGTTCTTGATAGTTTTCGCTGTTCCTGACCTCGAACCGCCGTGGTAGATAGTGAATACATTTCCTGCGAGGTCCTTCTACGATATATACCCGTTCTGGCCGCGTCAGGTCATGCTCGCAGGCCATACTTCCGTTCTGGAATATCCCCGTGCTCGTTTCCCAATCTACCGAGTCATCGTGAGAACAAAACTGCTCTTTGCCTAAAGAATCTGCCTAGCCACTGCTCTCCCGTCGTCTGCCGCTTCCCGCCTGCTGGTTGGCGATGTTCACGTAGCTGCTACCACTCACTACCGTAGACACTGCAGTTGCCAAACATCTGTACTGCTTGTTTACACACCAATACCATATTGTCGGTCGTCTCAACGTGCCATCAAGTGATCCAGTGCAGTAGCTCAGCCATGTCCTCTGCACTCCCCGGAATCGCGGAGTGTAAATCCAAAGAGAATGATATTAATCTGGAAATTGGGGAGAGGATAAACGGATTGTGGGAAATTGACCAACCGTGTGTACAATGGAAAAGGTGTTTGTCATGCAACATTCGGGTCTTTTTGCTTTTAAGTAGACAACGTCTTCCGCGCCTGGGCGAGCCTGTGCTTGACCTTTTTGTGCTTATTTCTTTCCCCCTTTTCTTTCCTTTACCCTGATGCTGCTTCTGCATCTCGAGCACAATATCTCGAGCATCTATACTGCCTGGGCGTTCTATTAATCATGGGTCTCCTCACACGCCTCGCAACGGCTGTGGTTGCCTCCTCGATATGGCTGCAGCCAGGCCTAGCCCAAGACACCACCATTGTCAGCACGTACAAGGATGCATCGTCCAACATTTCCTTTGGCATGTACGGTATCGATGCCATTATTGACCCCGACACCAACGAAGTGGCACAAGGTTTCTACAACTTTGGCCTCGTGCTGCCAGACAATGCCTTGAAGAAAGATTCCAATGAGTATATTGGGATTTTGGTGGGTACTCTTTTTATGTGTGGCTTATTTGTTCTTTCAGCAACGATAAACTAACACACTTCCCCTTCCACTCAGCGCTGCCAGAGCACCAACTCGACCAACACCGGCTGGTGCGGCATCTCGCACGGCGCCAAGGGCCAGATGACCAACGCGCTGCTGCTGGTAGCTTGGCCATGGAACGGACAGGTCATGACGACATTCCGCTACGCAACCAAGTGGGCAATGCCCACCGAGTATACGGGCGATGCAAAAGCTGACGCAGATCTCTTCATTTGTCAACGAGACCATGTTTGAGGTGATTTACCGCTGTCAGAACTGCTTCACATGGAAGACAGCCGAGAACACGCAGCAGGCAGTCAACACGACGTCGGGCACCCTGCTGTTTGGCCGGGCGCAGGCGGTCAAGGGCCCGCAGGCCGCGAGCTGCCCAAGCAAGATGACGTTTGGTTTCCATGACTCGGGCTACAGCCAGTACGGTGTGGACCTGAGCAACGCTATCCACCCATCGTACTCGTCGTGGGCGGCTCTTGCCACGCACGCTGCCACGACGGACTGCGTCAACATTCCTACAGCCACACCAACGCCCGAGCCTAGCACGTCGGCCTCTGCATCAGCTTCCGGCCCGGCATCGGCCTCGGCATCTGCCCCTGCCACGACCTCGGCTGCCCCCACTCCGACACCCACGCCCGTCGTGGCCTGCAAGCCCGCGCCGAACAAGACCTACGACTACATCATCGTTGGCGCCGGTGCCGGTGGTATTCCCCTGGCTGACCGTCTGTCGCAGATCGGAAAGTCTGTGCTGCTGATTGAGAAGGGCCCACCATCGTCTGGCCGCTGGGGTGGCGTCATGCGCCCCGACTGGCTGAACAGCACCAACCTCACCCGCTTCGACGTCCCGGGCTTGTGCAACCAGATATGGGTCGACTCTGTGGGCGTGGCTTGCACGGACACTGAGCAGATGGAGGGTTGCGTACTCGGTGGCGGCACGGCCGTCAACGCCGGTCTGTGGTGGCGTGCCAACCCGCTTGACTGGGACTACAACTTCCCGAGGGCTGGCGCAGCAAGGACATGGTGGACGCGACTAACCGCGTGTTCCAGCGCATACCGGGTACGATTGCGCCCTCAATGGACGGAAAGATCTACATGCATCAGGGCTTTGATGTGATTGCCGGCGGTCTGAACACCTCTGGCTGGAACTACGTGATCCCCAACGACCACCCCGACCAGAAGAATCGCACATACGGCCACACGACCTACATGTTTGCCAACGGCGAGCGTGGCGGTCCCATGGGCACGTACCTGGTCACGGCGTCGCAGCGGCCCAACTTTAGCCTGTGGATGAACACGCCTGTGCGCCGTCTGATTCGCAATGGCGGTCACATTACCGGTGTTGAGCTGGAGTGCGCATCCGACGGCTACTCGGGCAGCGTCTACGTGACGCCGAACACTGGGCGTGTCGTCTCGGCGGCTGCACTTTCGCCACGGCTAAGCTGCTGATGCGGAGTGGTATTGGCCCGGCCGACCAGCTGTCCGTCGTCAAGGCCTCTCCCGATGGCCCGACTATGATCAACAGCACGGCCTGGATCGACCTTCCCGTCGGCTACAACCTGAACGACCACGTCAACGTGAGTACATCAAGACATCCATTGAGGTCAGAGAATGAGGACTAACAACCCATGTAGACTGATACCGAGATCTCCCACCCCGACGTTGTTTTCTACGATTTTTACGCCGCCTGGACAAAGCCAATCGTCTCGGACGAGAAAAGCTATCTCAGTTAGTGATAAAGAGACAAAGAACGCAGTAAATGTTGATACCTTTGTGCTAACTCGCTAGGCAACCGCACGGGTATCCTTGCTCAGTCTGCGCCAAACATTGGCCCCATGGTATGTTCTCACACGAAACCCATGCTTTCTTGTTTATATCATGTCTAAATAATATCAGTTCTGGGAGGCCATAAAGGGCGAGGACGGTATTGTCCGTCAGCTGCAGTGGACTTCGCGTGTCGAGGGCTCGACCAACACGTCGATGATTATGAGCCAGTACCTCGGCCGTGGCTCCGTCTCTCGTGGCCGTATGGTCATCACCCGTCGGCTTTCTACTTTCGTGTCGGTCCCGCCCTACCTGCACGACGACCTCGACAAGGCTGTTGTCATCCAGGGCATCGAAAGCCTGCAGGCCGCTCTCAAGCACGTGCCTAACATCACCTGGATCACCCCCCCTTCCAACCAGACGGTCACGCAGTATGTTAACTCGCTGCCCAACACCCCGGCCAAGCGCCGTGCCAACCATTGGATTGGCACGGCCAAGATGGCCTGGACGACGGCCGTCTTGGCGGCTCTGCCGTGGTCGACATCAACACCAAGGTGTACGGCACCGACAACCTGTTTGTCGTCGATGCCTCCGTCTTCCCTGGCCACGTCACGGGCAACCCCTCCGCAGCCATTGTCACCGTGGCCGAGCGTGCTTTTGAGCGCATCAGCTCGCTCCACGCGCCTCTTCTAGGCAAGGAGGGCGCCCAATGCGGTGGTAATTCGTGGACAGGCAGCTTCCAGTGTGATGCCAGCCTTCAATGCAATTACGTCAACGCGACACTGTCTCGCGTAAGTCCTTTTGTCATAGAGGCATGTTCCCAACGTTGTTCAAAAGTGCTAACTGACGTTCTAGTGCGACAAGGCCGCAGCCAAGACGATGCGCCGGCTCCGCGTGTAATTCATAAGCCTTGCCCAAAACGCGAAAATACTGTGAACGACACCAGGCTTACGGCTGTGGTAAGCGAGCGTGCAATAACAATAGATGAATAAATGAAGAAGAAAACAAAAGCCCAGATAGATTTTGAAAATAAATAAAGGCAGTAACAAAAACGTATCAGCGCATCTGTCCATGCTTGAGCAAAGCTGGCAACCAACGCAACCCCTCTCCAGCCATTACTGTGTCAAATTTTCGTGTGAAAGTGTTGAAGGCGTTGCCCTATTGATATAATTTGTGCATAATTTATGAGTAATTAAGTAGATATTTGTGCTTTACCTTGACTTAAATGAGATATTTTGCTAGATGGACCACAGCATCCTCCTTTTCCCACGTCGTGATCTCCTTGTCTTTTCCCTCTTCCAGTTTCTGCGCCACGAAGGCCTCCACAATGTTCCTCTGATCTTCTGTCAGTGTAGCTAGTCGTGCCTTGTGGTCCTGGTCCTCATTGGGGCCAAAGAGCTCCTCATCCAGGTACTTCCACCATAGGAAGTCAAACGCCCACGAACGCCGGGCAGCATAGTTGCGCATCCACGTGTTGCTGGACCAGCTGGCACGCATACGCTGCGAGAGGGATGCTGCCCATGATACAGCTGTGCCAGTGGGAGAGTCTGTCGACGACACGCGCTGCTTCTCTTTCTCGGCATTTTCTAGAACGGCCAAAAAGGTCTGAAGTCGTGGCTCGTATACGGTCTGCCATCCCGAGATTCCACCTACTGGCCATGACTCGGGTTCCTCGATTAAAAGCCACCACGGAGGACAACTGCTGAAGGAGAGCGGTGCTGCATAGGCAAACTCCCAGTCAATGACGCCAACAATGCGGTCGTCCTTGTCGAGAAGAATATTGGCAGGTCGCAGTCCTCTGAAAAGAGCGAGATTTCCGGGATTTCAGAAGCCTCAAGGGTTGCAGGTGACCCAGGAACCGGCATATCGTCTGCCGCAAAGCCACCGCCAGCAGCAGCTCTGCGAAAGAGTTGGCGTGCCACGTATTTGTCGCGTGCATCGTCGATATCCTCCACGGCATCACGTCTCTGAAAGACCAGCTGCGCCAAGTGTACGTCGGCAAGGGCAGTGAACCAGGCGCCAGCCGTGTCATAGGTTGTATCCACCGCCGGCAGGATACCTTCCTCGGGCATGTCTGTATGAACGACAAGGTCAATCATGTTGGCTAGCAAGGGCCTGCCACGCACTTCAATGTGTCCAGTGGCTGGGTCCTCGAGCAGCGAGCCGATCCGCGGAAAGCGCAGCGAGTCAAGCTGGAGGAGAATGTCGGCCACCTGTGCGTAGATTGATGCCAGCCGGTGGTCGTCGATGTTGGGATCGAGGATCGGCCGCTTGCCCAGCGCCCGGGTCGGGTCCATGAGCGCACGCGACAGGTTCTGGTGGTGGTCGATGTAGTCCATAATGATAAAGGGGCCAAGGCCCAGCGGGTTCTCGGCGGCCATACCATAGTGGTACACGTGTGGCACGGGGATCGTCGTGTTGGCCGCGACATATCGCATTGTTGCCACCTCATACCGGACTTTTTCATCCTGGAACGGCACAGCATCTGAGAATGTTAGGCGGCGAAAAGGCGATTTCTTTCATGTAGGCAATGTAACAGAGAAACAAAACTCCACAAATGCTGCCTCACCCTTGATTGGAATCCGCATAATAACGGAGGAGCCATCTTTGTACTCGAGGCGGTACGCGATGTTGTATGCCCCCTTGAGAGCGAGATGCATCACTTCAACATCGCCGGGCCTGTACTTCAGGATGAATCGTGCCAACAGCACGGTATATGTCATTGGCACGGACTGATTTGTACCACTCATCGATACGATCGTCCAACTTCTCCCATATCAGGTCGTCCTTGTCAGCACAGGTCCGTCTGGGCTTGGAGGGCATGGTGGACGTCGTTTTGCACGGGCTGGGCACAGGGAGAGAATGAGAAACTAGAAGGTTATATCCTGGCTTGTCGCTGTTCAATACCACTCCTTCAAGTTTATTATGAAGTTTTGTGTTTCGTCTTTAGAAAAGGCAGACCGTGGTGCAATGGCTTCGGCATTTTTAAATTATTCGTGAGGCTCTGCGCGTAAATGAGGGGCAAGAAGGGGCGGTGAGTGACGGTGAGACGGCACTCGCCGTTTAAAACAACCTGGGAGATGATGTAGATCTGGTCTCGATCAGTGTTTATTCTTCTCGTAATGGGTAAAATATTCTGTATCTTAACTTAGTACGGCCCAAGTTAAAATGCGATGTATTTACAAGTGACGAGGGATGGTCGACGCTGGTTTACTGTCTTAAAAGCGTGGAACTGATCCACTGAAAGCAGCTAGAGCCTCTACGGACCCTCTACGGAGTACTCCGTACAAGTTGGCAATCGCGCTACTTTGCCTCAAACCTTGCTGCCTTCGCCAGGTCTGCTGGCTTTACAGTGGTGATTGCGGGGCTTTAGGCCACTTATTACAGCACTGCCACGAATGGGGATTTAGCACATTTTTAAGGAGCTTGACGCCGTAAAGTGACCTAGACTGTTTTCTCTTATCTGTAATGCCCTACTGTACTGTACATTATTAATTGAAATGCGTTCAAGCCAAATTGATCCTTTGCGCCTACGTATCTTACAGAGAAGAAAAAGTCCCCGGTTGTGAGTTTGACAACTTTGTTTGCATTTGTCCTCATCAAATATTAGAGATCTCTGCTAAAATCACTTTACGCCGAAAATCTCGTAACTTCTTTCATCATGGCCTCCCTGCCTAACATCGTTGTCTACGATACCGCTGGCCACGATGGCCATATCTGGTCTCATCACACGCTGCGCATTCTTTACGCCCTGCACCGCAAAGGCCTGGCTTACAACATAGAGCCAGTCGAATATCCAGACATTGAAGCCACTTTTGCGCACACCTCGTTGCCAGCCAAGGACGATCCCGTGGAGCCCTACGAGCTGCCAGTCTTGCGTTTCTGGGCGGAAGGGACCGAGGACTTGTACCTCATGGACCCACCCCGTATTATCGCCAAGCTGGACGAATTGATCCCTGAGCCCCAACTGTCCGCTACGTCGCCACGGGCAGTCGAGGCTCGTGCTGTCTTTTTTCCCGCCCTTGCACCGCTCCTCCAGGTTGCAGTCGGGCATGTGCCAGCTGTGTTGTCAGACCGTAGCCGGCAAGGCTTTCTGGCAAAGCGCAAGGCACGCTGGGGCAAGACGCTGGAGGAGTGGGTGGCAGAGCGACCACTCACCAAGCAGCTCGAAGCAGCAGAGCCGCGGTTGGTCAAACTTGGACAGTGGCTCGGAGAGGGCAGTGAGGGGCCGTTCATCGAGGGCAGTGAGCCACACTACCCCGACCTGACGATTGTCAGCATCCTGGAGTTTGTGAGGCTGGTGGGAGCCACCGAGGCATTTGATGCGGCAATGCAGCACGCAGCTATTGCGCGGCTGTATGATGCCCTTTCGGAGAAAGATGAGGTTCGCAAAGCGTGATGGCAATAGGTAGCAAACATTATTCTTCTAAAGGTCATGATTTTGTCACGGCATCGACAAAATGAAGCAACAAATCCAGTGGGTCGCTCGTGCGCTTGGGCCTGCAGCTACCCTGCACAGGATGACGGGTGAGTCTCACATTTCATGGCGGATAAATAGCTGCTTGTCGCCGTCAAAATCAGCTTCCCTTCATTGCTATTCTTGCAAACGCAATGAGTCTACGTTTTTGCCATGAGGACCGCCGCCATGGACTCCCTTCCTGCCATCTACCGAACATCATTTTACCTCTATGAACGGTTCGTGCCAACAACAGAAAAATGGGCTTTGAAGATCCCAGCAGCGCTACGCCCGAGCCGGCGGGCGAGCTTTGATCCTCTTGGGAGATACGATCTTCACGCTCGAAAAGCAATGAAAGAGAACCTCGTCGTAGATATCAAACAGATCATGGCCCCGTTTGTTCACACCCCCTCTTGCGTTTTGTTTTCTCGAGTTCCTTTTAACACTGCTGACCTTATCTGCCCAGAAATTCTCCAAAATATGCTTACAGTGGGCTGGACCCTAGAGAAATCAGGATGCTGCAAATTCACCCTGCCGCGTCACGATCTGATCCCATAGCCTGTTCTCTGCTTACTTGGCCCATTGATAGCCCGCCTGCCCGCTTTGAAGCCCTGTCGTACACATGGGGTGACGCACGAGAGCGGTACTGGATCTCAATTGACGGTCTAGCATTCCAAGTTGCGCCGAACCTTCTTGGCGCCTTGCAAACAATTCCGGCTGACAGACGAGCCTCGCTTCCTGTGGGTGGATGCTATCTGCATCAACCAAGAGGACCTGACAGAGCGCGGTACCCAGGTGCAATTTATGGACCTGATCTACCAGCGTGCTGTAAGAGTCGTGGTCTGGCTGGGCGTCTCTTACAGCAACAGCGATCTTGCCTTTGACCTGCTCAAGAGAATAGAGGGAGTCGTAAACGAAGAGAGAAGGCAGATGAACGGTGTCGAGGACTATCGCAAGTACGCCACGCAGGGAGACGTCGTGGCCCGAGGCCTGCCGCCATCCGCAGACCCTGCTTGGCTGGCACTGGATGGTCTTTTTTGGCGTCCTTGGTTTCTCCGTGTCTGGGTTGTCCAGGAGGTATGCGTGTCACGCAGTGCCATAGTTTACTGCGGCTCAGCCAATACCGACTTTGACGTCTTTTGCAATGTAGCTCGCTACATGCACAACACGATTCTCACAGCCCAGACTGCTATCAGTGCCGACCGCATCTTGTCTCTTGGGACGGCTCGCAATCAATATCAGAACAATGACCGGGTCAGCCTGACGATGCAACTGATCAACTCCCGCAACTGCATGGCTACAAACCCTGTTGACAAGGTGTTTGCACTCCTCAATATCTCCAAGGATATACCTGGAGGCGGAAGCCTTCGTGCCGATTATCACAAGTCTGCCAGTGACGTGTTTTCGGATGTCGCTCGCTTGCTTCTGGCAGAGAACCTCGACGTCTTGAGTTTCAACTGCGACCCAATCTGGCAATCAGAGCGCAATATGCCGTCCTGGGTACCGGACTGGTCATGCGTGCCGCGTGAGTTCAGTCTGCTTTCCACACAGCAAGGCGCAGGCTTTCATGCCGGCAAGCCCAAGCGGAGTTCTCCTGCACCGGCAATCCGTTTCTCGCTAGATGGCCGGGTTCTCTTCATCAAAGGACGTATTCTTGACAAGGTTAACAATCACGGCGAAACATTTTTTACATTCATGTCGTCTCGCTTTGGAAAAGCACACAACGACTGGTACTCCAAGTACATTGACCAGGACAACCGGCTGCAAAACTTTTCACGCTCTCGTCGATGGATGATGTGGGAGCACCTCGCTCTCAAACTGAAGTCATACCCAGCAACAGGCGAAGATATTCTCACTGCGTTTCAAAGAACAATTACAGCAGATAGCAAGTTTCCGATACAGGAAGTGCGCACTCACACACAACCACCGAGTCTTGGTGAGCTTTACAAGGCTTTCCAGAATGTTCAGTCCGTTTTCCAAAGCGATGGCTCTGCAAACATGAACGAAGAGGCACTTCGCATCCAAAAGAACGTCACGATCTTTTCTACCAGGAACTCCATAGGCATCATACGCGCGTAAGCTGTTTAGGACCAGTTTCAACGTCGCCAGGGAACTACGTAGCCATTTTGGAAGGCACACGAACAACTTTCGTCTTGAACAAGAAACGAAACGGCCGTTATGTGCTTCTGGAGAAGCCTACCTCCACGGCTTTATGTATGGGGAGGGCGTGGAAGATACAAGCCTGCTGGAAGAAGTGGCGATCGAGTAGGTGGGAGAGGTTCTCTAGCTTATCTTTATTTCTACTAACTCCTATACTCATCACCTTATGCTACAGTTTTATGCGGAGCTGTGATCTTCATGCCGGGCACGCATATGAGAAAAATTCCACAGCAAAAGAAGATCGTAGGATGCCTTCAGGGCTCCTGCACCGCCAAGAAGCAGAAGCCACTGGTGACGGCCAGCCAAGACACCAGAGAAGCCAACTCCTCCGGCCTGCATGAGAGTCTTGACCGTGTTGACAACGCCCATGACAGCTGTCCGCTCTGTAGGCAGTACGGCGGTAGAGAGAAATGCCTGTCGCGGCGCTTGATCCATGCTCTGGGTGCATGCGCGGAGGGCCAAAAACGCCATGGCAAGTTGGCTACCGAAAGTTCCCGATGCAGGTGGCACTGGCACGAGAGCGAGGAACAGTGCTGATGGGAGGTGCGTAAAGGCCATAGTCTTGAGGGGGCCCAGCCGTCGTGCTAGAGGAAGTGCAAGGAGGTTCGAAAACGAAGCGAGAATATTTGTGACCAGGAAAAGCGTTCCCAAAACAGCAGGAGCGAGATTGTGGACGGTTATGAAGAAGTAGGTGATCCACGACGGCGCTGCCATGCCGGAGGCAAAGGAGTCGAGCGCGAACAGAAGAATGAGACGGAATAGGATGCCGCGCGACTCATGCGAGATATGTGGGAAAAGGGAGCGGAGGCGCTGGCTGAAGGTAAGTTTTGAGACTGACGTTGGATCAGAGTTGTGATTTGTGTCGCTCCTTCCTTCCCCAGACAGCAGTGCACTCTGTTCAGTTGATCCAAGTGAAGAGGCAGTTGCGGGCCGTGCCGGTGCCGCCTCGACAGCCGAACTCAAAGCCAACGTCAGCAGACACTTGACGACGCCAATGGCAGCGTAGATGATAAAAATCACCCGGTAAGCTGCATTGCTATCGCCATCTCGATCCTGCAAAACTTGCACAATGCCACCGCTGGCAAGCGAGCCAATTGCTGTGCCGGCCGTCCCAAACAGCGTGTACCACGCAAACATGTCTGAGCGCTGCGCTGTCGGAGTCAGTTGCGCCAGGACCGATTCCTCGACAGCACGGAATGGGCCAATCTCATTGCCGCTTGGGCTAATCACACCCACGATACTGGCCAGCAACAGGGCCCAAAAGTTATCGCTCAGTGCAAAGACCATGCCGCTCCCAGCCATCAACAGTGTCCCAGCTGTCAAAATGCGCCGGCGGCCAATGCGATCGGTGATGGCTGTGAGAATGAGGCTGATAAAAACATCGCCGAGCAGCGTCAGCGTCATGAACAGACCGATCCGTGCATCAGGGATACCCAAGCTGGCAAGGAACGGAACGAGGACAAGGAACGAGGCGCCGTATGCAAAAAGTCGCACAAAGCGCTGAGCACACAGAAGCTTTGCATCGTGGCCAGACTGCAGAATCGTGGTCAGGCCGCTTTCCGTCGCCAGATGGGACGCCCAGGACGACATTGTGTTGGGTCTAGTTTCCGTGCTGTGCCTTTCAATGTTGTCTGATTGAGCGTGTTGTTCAGTAGCAACATCTGTTTTGTCGTCTTCAGATGAGCTTTCCACGGAATCCTTTTCAAACTCTTTTCATGCATCGGCGCTACTTTTTCCAGCTCCGAATTTAAATCCGAAGGCTGCCTAGTTAGCCTATCCAGCCTGCTGTGGCGCCTACTGTAGGGCTGCCGCAACACACGTTACAGTTTTCAAACTTTGATTTGGTATTTCTATTTTGCTAGAATTGCTAGAAGCGCTAGGTTTTTACCTTTTTGGTGAGCCTATGTACACATTGTGGCTCAGCTATATCGTACGTAATAAAGAACAGGCCTTGTCGCGGGCCAGAGAGGCTCAAAAGCAGCTCCAAAATAGCTACATCTCGGTCCTCCTTTCTCCACACATCGTTTGTCTCCCCCCTTCTTGAGCCTCTCATATTTATGCGTGACGATCCTCTCGCCGACCGAGCAGAGGCTGCAGGGAGGGTCTTGGCTCGTCCTCCTCTGGTGTGCCGACCTTGGAGTGCGTAAACGGCCAGTAACGCTTCTCCCGCGCGGCCATGAGGAAAAACTGGGCCATGACGGCGATCCAGTACAGGTTGTAGGATACAACTGAGCCCACCGTGGCAGAGTTCTGCCAGCCGAGAAGCGCATTAAAGACACCCCAGAAGCCACCACCCTCAAAGTCGGGGTTGCAGCACTGCGATTGAACTGTTAGTCATCGGATATGCTCCTTAGGTATAGCGGTAACAAAAACTCAAAATAACTTACGTTTACGTGCCAGACGCTTCTCCGGATGTCGTATGAGCCGGGGCCCGAGCCAAGCTCGGCAGCATCGCCGCCCACAATCATGTTCCACTGGTAGGCCTCTAGGTGCCAGACTCCCTTGGAGAACAGACCGGCACCAACCAGGTATAGGAAGCATGTAGAGGCGATGAGCATGTACTGGATGGGCGCAAAATTTGCGCTCCTATTTGGAGCAGGTCAGTCTCACATTCTTCTGTTTTAAAAGCGAACCCAGACGCAAAACTTACTTGTAGATGAGGAAGCCGACAAAAGCACCAGTCAGCAGGCCCGTGAAGGCAGAAAAGACAATAGCCATCGCCGAAGTGCCCAGACCGGCACCGGCAATGAAGATGACGGCCTCAAAACCCTCGCGCAGGATGGTAATAAACGGCAGGATGAAGAGCGCGTACTTCTCGCTCAGGTAGCGAATGCGCTGGCTCAGGGGACCCTTGTGGCTTTCGGCGGGGTTCATGGCCTGGGCCAGCTTAACGCGCCACTTGTCCTGTAACTTGGACACACGGAGCAGCACGGCGCCCATGATAGTAATGATGACAGCTGCGGCCAGCGCAAACGTGCCCTCCCAGATGTCCTCGGCGCCGGACAGCGTCTCGGCCTCAAGGCCAGCCACGCCCGTCATGACAATAGTAGCCAGCAGTACGACAACCACGAAACCGATGCCAGTGCCCAGCCAGATCTGGCGCAGGAGCTTGCCATGGAGAGAAGGGTCGGTCTGGACGGAGACCATGCGGTCAATCAGTGCGAGGAAGACGGAGACGATGATGGATGTCTCGAGTGCCTCGCGGAACGTGATGAAGAAAACTGCACAGATTAGTCACGGGCCGTTGCAAAGGTGCTCTGCTAATGGGTGACATCTCGTACTTGGAACGTTAAAGAGGGAATCCATGATGGCGGTTTAGCAGCGCTAGGCCGCACGTTATGGTCGGTTGAGGCTGTTGGAAGAGGGGAAGCTGCGGTTCGACGGCGATGTGTTTGGCGGGTTTGGGAAAATGCCAGGAGAAACAAGAGAAGGCGGAGGGAAATCTCGACAGCAGGATACAAATAAAATGAAGACGAGAAAGACGAGAAAGTCGAGAAGAGAATCAGATCCTTCCACACTCGTTTGCTGGCCGGCTCTTCTGCAAAGTGCGGAGAATGCGATACGAAACGCAAGATGCAACCGTCTGATAGCGTGGGGAGATGAAAAACGGTGCTGGTGCTCCTTTTCTTGACCGTCACGCTATTTTGCCTGCCTTCGTCGCTTTTCTGTCTTATTTTTCTTCACGCCCGATGTTCGGCCCATCGGCAGCAAGATGTGTCCACCGAAGCCCACTTTAGAGGATCTGATAAGACCACTAAGCCGCATTGAACAGCCAATCCTGCCTATTCAGGGCAAGCGGCTTAGGGGCTGTGCGTGCGGTTCAGGGGCCATTAGGTGCCTCCAGGTACGTGTTTTAGCGGTAGCCACCTGTATGACCTCCAAGATTATCAGATTGTCCACCGGAAAGGATGCCATCCGGCCGCCCCACACCACAGCCGCTACCGAGAAAAAAACCAGGCAAGAGCGCGAACGGCGGGGAGGAGCTCACGCCCTGCTACAGACGACATGGACCGACAAGCGTAATGGCGCTCTCCTTCCCCTCGTCCCCCTCCCGTTGTCGTGCCCCTTCCTCCTCGAGAAGATAGCAACGTCGATAGCAAGATCGATAGCCAACGGAGGTAAGGTTCGTTACAACACCGCCGATCGCCGACTGACGAGCTGTGGATGACTATTCAACAAAAGCTGCTGTCTCGACCTCGACTTTGACCTCCGCCGACTTGGACCGTGGCTGTGGCCATGAGCAGCTAGTCGACTCTGCTCCTTCACATCACGAAAAAACAACGCACATATCACCATGGTACCGGACCGCATGATCGCGACCAGCAGTTGTCGCTCGGCCTGGCTGGCCGCGGTGGCTGCTCTGTTACTATCTCTGTGCCCCTCCTTCGGTCTCGCGGAGACCACAGTCAAAGACTTCCGCGTCGGCTGGGTGCTGGCCAACCCCGACGGCGCCTTTGACCGGCCCACAATTGGCATCAATGGGCAGTGGCCCATCCCGCAGCTGACAGCCACGGTGGGCGACCGCATGATCCTCAACGTGCACAACGACCTGGGCAACGCCAGCACGAGCCTGCACTTCCACGGCTTTTTCCAGAACGGTACCAACTACATGGACGGCGCCGTGGGTGTCACGCAGTGTGCTATCCCACCGGGTAGCTCTTTCACCTACGACATCGTCTTTGAGCAGCCGGGTACCTACTGGTACCACTCGCACTCTGGCGGCCAATACATGGATGGACTCCGCGGCGCGATTGTGGTGCACGACCCTGCAGGCCCTTATGAGGGCAAGTACGACAAGGAGATTGTGCTTAGCATCTCGGACTGGTACCACGAACTGAGCGTCGACCTCATTGACCAGCTCATTAACGTCGAGAACCCGACCGGCGCTGAGCCTGTCCCCCAGGCAGCTCTCATCAACGACACGCAGAACCTGTCGATCCCCGTGATGCCCGACACTACCTACTTGATCCGCTTTGTCAACATTGGTGGCTTTGCGGCGCAGTACATCTGGTTTGAGGGCCACAGCATGCGCGTTGTCGAAGTAGACGGCGTCTGGACCGAGCCTGCGGACGCCGACATGCTCTACATCACGCCCGCCCAGCGCTACAGCGTGCTGCTGACCACGCGCAGCGATACCTCGGCCAACTTTGCCCTTGTCAGTGCCATGGACGAAGGCCTCTTTGACGTCATTCCCGAAGGCCAGAACTCGAATGTTACGGCCTGGCTAGTGTACGACGCGACCAAGCCGTTGCCTGCGCCACAGCCCGTCAACGAGCTGGAGGCGTTTGATGACTTTGACCTTGTCCCTGTAGATGGTCTTGCCATCTTTGACCACGTTGATCACTCGTTCAGCCTGGAGGTCCAGATGGACAACCTCCGTGACGGGGCTAATTAGTAAGTGCGGAGTCCGTGTCTTTTCAATTCCCTTGATGGTCCCAGCTAACCCTCCAGTGCCTTTTTCAACGACATGACCTATGTCCAGCCCAAGGTGCCTTCACTGTACACGGCTCTCAGCGTCGGCGGTACCAACGCCAGCAGCCCCATTGTCTACGGCTCACACACTAACACGCACGTCTTCAAACATAACGACGTCATCGAGCTGATCCTCAATAACGGTGATGATGGCCGCCACCCCTTCCACTTGCACGGCCACAACTTCCAGGTTGTGCACCGCTCTGATGAGGATGGTGGCATCTATATTCCTGATGACCTCGCCGCTTCCGAGTTCCCGCGCGTTCCCATGAGACGTGACACGGTCTTTGTTGAGGGCAACGGCAACTTTGTGATCCGCTTCCGCGCGGACAACCCTGGTGTCTGGTTGTTCCACTGCCATATTGAGTGGCACATGGACCAGGGCCTGGTGGCCACCTTTGTAGAGGCACCGGAGGCCCTGCAGGCTCTTCAGGTGCCGGAGAGCCACTTGGAGGCGTGCCGGGCAGCAGGAAAGCCGACTGCTGGTAACGCCGCAGGCAACATCAAAGACGTGTTCGACCTCAAGGGTGAGAACAAGCCCCCCGGCCGTCTGCCAGAAGGTTTCACGGCTAAGGGATATGTAGCCCTATTTTTTAGCACCGTGGCCGCACTTATGGGCATGGCTGTGATTACGTGGTACGGTCTGATTGACCCTAATGTCAAGGACCGGGGTGCTGAGCATCAGCCACTGATCAGTGAGGACAACGAGTAAATATTTGTGGATGCGGAAAGATACCTGTAAATAGTTTTTACTTTTCAAAAGTTACATACCCGCGTAATCAATTTACATTATTTTGAAGATTGCCGGTGATTTCCTAGCCGTGTTCTTTGAAGCTGCCCATTTGTTTGAGTTCCAGCACCTACGAGAAGGTTACGCATGCGGATCTTGTTCTTCTTGACGGCAATGCTTGCCTGAAACACAATGCGGCTGCCGTCTTTACGCACGTATTTTTTTTTAAAAAAAAAAACACTGTGATCTTTTTTTGTTAAACAAAAAAAATATTGCTAAAAAATCAGAGTTCTTCAAGAGTTTTACTATGAACTATTTGTATTTCAAGGAAAATTTAAACAATTTTTTTTATAAATAATTATAGCTAGAAAAACAAGTTTATTGCTACATGAAAAGAAATTAAATTGACACCGTTTAAGAGAAATAAGGAGAAATAAAGCAAACAAGAAATAGAATAGCTGAGGAAAAGGTTTTTAGTGAAGACGGTAAAAAAAAATTGTGGACCGGCTGGGAATCGAACCCAGGACCTTTCCCATGCTAAGGGAATATTATACCACTAAACCACAGGCCCATTGGTTGGTTGATTGCTCGTCACGCTAAGGTGAAATGATTTGGAGAAAATCGCTGCTGAGGTCCGTGTAGAAAGACGCGCCTGCAACGACCTCTGGCGCACCAGCTGCTGTCACACCACAATTATCGGCCCAGTTGCCAGACTTGTTGTACTTGGCAGCCACATACTTGACGTAGTCGTCCATCAGACAGGAATAGCCGGGGCCATTCTGGCAGCTGGGGAGAGGATAGACAATGTCGTTGAGCAGAATACGCACGAAGGTGTTATTGGTCGATGACTCTTTGAAAGTTGGCGTCGTTGTCTTGCTGGTGCAAGGGCGCTGTGACAGTGGTGGAAGTGCGCTAGAGTTGCCTGTGCTGGGGCTGACTGCACAATTGAGACGCTCAAAGCCAATGGTGCCCCGCATGGTCGTTGAAGCGGTTGCCAATGTACAGCCGCTTGGGGTCCATCTCCGTATCGGACAGCGCAGTCTGTGCATCGTGCACGCCCGAAGCAGTGATGAGCTCGTTCAGTTGCCCATCATTGAGGAAGCTCACCATTAGCTTGGGCGGAGAAAAAGTAGAGCCATCAGCAGCCGTGCCGTTAAACTCGTCAGGACCCTGCTGCAGCAAGCCAGCTACCGCGTTGAGGTAAGGAAGCATCATCGTGGCAGGCAAGTCCGTGCCAGGGCCAACGCCGTAGTAGTAGCGCAGGTCGTTAGAGTACTGGTAGTACTCGAGCTCCTTGTCTGTGAAGATGCCGCACCACGGCGACACACGGCCGGTGATTTGCGACTCGAAGCCACACAGGTACGGCATCTGCGAGATGTCCGTGGCCGTGAGGGTCAGATTTCCAGTGATAAGGGACTGCAGACGCTCCTGGATGGGAGGGATGTAAACATTGGACCAGTTGGTAAAGTATGTGCCACCCGAAGAGTCAACAAAGTTGGGGCAACTATCAGAGGGGCCGAGCGAGTTGCCAATGGCATCGACGCCGCCTGTGGAAGTGACGGAAACAACGTGGCCAAGGTTGGTAGCATTGACGCCCAGGAAACCATGAACAAACAGCTTGGCGGTTTGCAGCACCCGCGAGTAGTTGTTGGCCCAGACATAGAGCTCATCACCCTCATTGTACAGCTGAGGATACCGTGTACGAAGAGCATATGCCATGTCGAATGTCTCTTTCTGACCAGTGGGGGAAAGGTTCGACATTTGTAGGCCGGGGTTGGTCAAGACCGTCTTCCAGGATGGAAGAAACGACAAGCTGCCTGTGGCATTGTATTCATTTTCAGCAGAAAACTGTACTATCAGTAAAGGCGCGGACATGCCAGGGAGATGACAAGGAACATATATTGTTAGATGCTCACACGTTCTTGCATTGACACCCAGCCGTTGTAGGCACTGAGATCAGGATACCGAGAGCCATGGCGAGACACGTAGAAAGCCTGGTCCACGGTACAGTGCTCAGGAACATCCGAAGAAACACCGTAAACATTTGGCCCTGAACACAATCAGGATTGATACATGTCTAAGTGTCCGTTTGTTCCAAAACAAAGCACGACTTACCAGGGGCATAAGGCCCGTTGGCGCCAAGCCAGCCTAGAGGATTCTTTGCTGGCGAAGCCTCTGGGAAGTTGAGGTCGTAGGCGGGGGACAGCATCGACCCAATCTGCGCACTGGCAACGCCAGCCAAGGCGAGCATGGAAATGGAGGAGAGAGGCATGCTGAATGAAGACGTCGAGTTTGGCAGTGAAAAAAAAGTTAAATTAAATGTCAATGAAATGCAAAATAAATGAGTGGACGGCCTAGAGCCAGAATAAAGAGGATTGTTGACAACGATTGTAGGAGAAAAAACACATTCATCTGTCATTGGGGGACGAGCCATTGAATTTATCTACGAGCAAGGCCTGTTCGATCAAATTGTTCACTTTTTCACCGAAGACTGCTGCTAGTGCTGGCATCTCAATATCGAATGCACAATATTTTCAACAACATGTGAATAAAAAAAAGCATGGATTACAAGACTGAAAGAAAAATTACCTACCCCATAGATATGGAAAATGCCGGCGCTAAATGCAATCGGGAAACCAGCCCCGTGTCAAAAAGAAGCAAAGGTGTCAGGCAAAATTAAAGGGCCTAAGGCCACCAAGGAAACCATGTAAGGTCAGAGACCCAAACCTGCCACCAGTTTTAGCATAGTTTTGGGGGTCAATGGCCTCTCGCACTTTCCCTCCTTCACTCAATCAAGCATACACATTCTGACACCCCGGAGCACGAGGTCAGAAAGACGAGGTTGTTTGGCTCCGTGGCCTTTGCCTTTCAATGGCTCTAATTTTGACAGCCGCTTTTCACCATGTGCCGGCGACGCTGGGTCAAGTAACTGTCGGGATGACTACCTATCAATGACCGTGTCGTGTGTCATCGCTCAGGTTACTCCTAAAGAAGTAATGCTGTAGCATTGAACGCCTCCCGCCGGGAACGATGGATCTAACTCGTTCCTGTGTCGGTGTTTTACATCACCAAAAATGCCAAGCCACTGTAAGATGAGGCATGCGAGGCAACTCAGGAGATGGCCGTGATCAGTGCACGCTGCCTCCATATTTCGACGTGATTCAGGGCAGTAGCTCTGTATTTGCCAGGCGCAAACCCTGCCAGGCGCCGAGGCAAGTGGAAGAATGTGTACTCCGTACTCCATATTTCATACAGTAGCGACTCGTGGACAGCACGTGGTTGACACAGTCGCATTAGTGCCTGGCAATATTCCAAATGGAAGGTTGAAAATAACATTTGATTAAGATAGATACGTAATGCATATCGTGTCCCTTTTATTAACCCGAGTCGCCAGCAAAAATACATAACCAGGGCAATGGCCCCAAAATTCGAGCTTCGCTTGTTCTTTGCTCGCGTGAGAACACAAAGGAACAACCCTCAACGTTGACAAACATTGGATCGGTGTTAGTGCCATCTGACGTGATTAAGAGCAATGGCGCAATCAGCCTCCGTCAACTGGCAAGACGACATAACTATGTGTCGCAGGCCGTAGTATTCGAGGGAATAAAAACTCCTAAAGATCTGAAAGATCATGTAAATATTGCAAAACCGTCTTGATGAAAAGCTTTGAGGAAAAAAAAAGACAAAGATGAAGGCTGCCACTCTCACTACTTTCGCAGCATTGGTCAGCTTGGCCTTGGCGAGCTTTGAATTCCGCAGCCGGCCGGAGCTTGCCATCCCACACCTCAACATTACGACGCGCGGAAAACCAGAAGCTCTTGAAAAGGGACTGCTCTTCGTCTGCCAGTACCCTGGATTTACGACCGGTCCAGACAATATTGCCTTTGGGCCAACACAGCCGAGCGCCTACATCTTCCAGGATGACGGCGAGCTCGTCTGGTCAGGTGTTGGCTATTTTGGAGGATGGGCGGCTAATGTTGCGCCCGTCACTTGGAACGGCGAGCAGTATTTGAGAGGCTTTCAAGGCGTACTTGACCCGAAGCATGGTCGCATGTTTGGCTTCCACTCGCTGCTGGACAAGCACTACCAGCATGCCAAGGTAGTCCAACCTGGTGCCCACCGCTGGGCATCTGCTCACGAGTTCAACATTATCGACGAGAGAACAGCTCTTATTGAGATTACTGTCACCATTCCCATCTCGCTGGAGCCCTGGGGTGGCGACAGGGACCAGGTCTGGATTCTCTCCAGCGGATTTCAAGGTAAGCTTGCTCGATATAAAAGAACGTTGCACAGAGAACTAACATACTTGAAAAACAGAGATCGATATTGAGACTGGCAACTTGGTTTTTGAGTGGCACAGCTTTGAGCATGTTGACCCAAAGCGTAGTGCAATACCTCTGTCTACTGGTGCCTTTGGTTTTGGCCGCACCGAGAGCGATGCATGGGACTACTTCCACTTGAACAGTGCAGACAAAGACGACGAGGGCAACTATCTCATATCAGCACGCAACACAGCTAGCGTGTACAAAATCAACGGCACAAACGGTCAAGTAATCTGGCAGCTGGGTGGCCTTCGTGGCGGATCGGACTTTGAGTTTGAGGACCCTGAGAATGACCTCTTCGGCTACCAGCACCATGCACGCTTTCGTGGCCGGTCAGGAGACGGCAGCATCGAGTGGATATCCCTCTTTGATAATGGTGCACACTCGCCCGACGTCAAGACTCACCCGTCGTCCCGGGGGCGTGTCTACACGCTTAGCCACGAGACCGGCAAGGCCACAGCCACCCGTTCTTACTCGGCACCCGATGGCCTTTCTGCCTCTTCGCAAGGAAGCACACAGATTTTGCCAAACAGCAACGTCTTTGTCAACTGGGGCCAAGCTGGTGCCATCACAGAATTTGGCGAGGACGGCGAGGTGCTCTTCCACGCCTACCTAGACTCTGCACCCGCTGGGCACCTCGTTCAAAGCTACCGCGGATTTCGTGCTAACTGGACTGGCATCCCGGCTGAGGAACCTGCTCTTGTCGCTATTGAGTCTTTGGGAGACAAGAATGGCCTTGATATCTTCGTGTCTTGGAACGGTGATACAGAGACAAAGGCATGGCGCTTCTACCTCGAGCTAGGGAACCGCCTCCTCGGTACAACTGAGCGGACTGGTTTTGAGACGCACGCACACTTTGCAAATGCCGTGCCTCATGAGCTTCCAGGCACTGTCAGAGTGTATGCAGAGGCTGTTGGTTTTGATGACAAAGTGCTACGGCAGGCAAAGTCGGTATCTGTGCTGCTGCGTGGTAAGTCAGAGGAATATCATGCCCTGGAAGCTGTTGGCCAAAATGAGCTGTAAAGGGTATGAAGACATAACAACACGAATGAAACGTGCGCTGAGAATCGGAGATAAAATGTTATTTTGATAAATTGTACATGAGAGAATAATATGCCATCTCTTATGGAAATTTATGGCTTATGCTCTTCTCTATTGATTTTTTTAGGGAAAATATCTATACACACTCGTCAAAGATGCAGACCTCAATCTACGAAGTAGATACGCACCCTTTCACCACGTGGGACGGTGAAGAGCTCTGATTTGGGCATTTTGAAGCTCCCGCCAAGGCTCTTGGTGTTCTTGGAACTTCTAACCGCTCTAGTTGCTGGTTCTTCCCCAAGCCTTGGCACAGTTGTGAACGGGCAAATGTGCAGGCGTGGAACAGTTGCGAAACCAGTAAAAAGGATGACTAGCGCCGATAACATGTGAGAAGTCACACCCGTTGACGTGTATCTATTTCAAATGCTCACCGACGCCAGAAACAGTATATTCGTCATTAGTTGTAGTTCTACGTGTCTCTCAACGACTCTCAAATTCAAAGATAAAAGGAGGGTGCCTCCCACTCGCCAAGGTCGCCAAGGTCGCCAAGTTGCTTAGTCCTCTTGGAAAAGAGCCAACGCCACGAAGTTTTCTTGGCCCGCAGAGGACAAGTTGATGGTCGGTCGATAGCCCCCATATTTTTACCAAAAATCATATTCTGGCCTTGAAGATGGACGCCCGAAGCTGTACAAAAGATCCCCAACTCGAAAGAGGCCACACACGTGCTCTCTTTGGCAACTGTGAGGCTCCGAACCACAGACAGAAAAAAACGGTCTGGAGATAAATATTGATGTTGAGGGAAGATAAGCCGAGACTACGCCGTTAAGGATGGATGACCGAAAAAGGTAGTTTTGCCTATACTACCATGCTTTTCAAGATGGGCAGCCAAGTCTTTTTTCAGCGGACTTTTTCCACGACTGAGTGGCCCATAGAACGAGGGGAACAGTGAAAAAAAAAACGTGCCCATCAAAGGACATGGAGTGATGCATGTCTGTGTATAAAGAAAAACTATAAAAGAAAGAGAGACGACGCACTGGAACGAACAGTGACTAGACTCGTTCTGCATGCTCTCATCAATCATCACCTAACGCCGGAGTATAAGTGTTTTGATCAAATATCCCGTTTATTAATTACAGTTTTGATTTCTTTCGTCTTGTCGTCTCTCTGGGCATCAAACCTAGAGTGTTTTCCAACCAACCAGATGACTC
This sequence comes from Sporothrix curviconia, assembly GCA_016097085.2. Lineage (NCBI taxonomy): Eukaryota > Fungi > Ascomycota > Sordariomycetes > Ophiostomatales > Ophiostomataceae > Sporothrix > Sporothrix curviconia. The sequence goes on along the minus strand of JADMNF010000189.1, from coordinate 36,438 downwards.
GTCTACTCCAGTACAATCACCTCTTTGCCCTGGGCACAATCTTTGCATTCCTTGATGCATGGAACATTGGTATGTTCGACAAAGTGTTAATATCTGGTCCTGTCTATTATATACTAACAGAGCCAGGTGCTAATGATGTCGCCAACTCGTGGGCGACATCGGTCAGCTCCCGGTCCGTCACATACCTGCAGGCCATGTGCCTAGCCAGTGTCATGGAGTTTGGTGGTGCCGTCGGCGTGGGTGCCCGTGTTGCCGATACCATCCGCACCAAGGTCGTTGATACTACCTTGTATACGGGTGAACCGGCTATGCTTATGCTGGGCATGGTGTGTGCCATCATCGCCTCTTCGCTCTACCTGACCTTTGCTACTAAGGTTGGCTTCCCTGTTTCCACGACGCACTCGATCATGGGCGGTGTCATCGGCATGGGAATTGCCTCTGTCGGTGTGAGCGGCATCCAGTGGGTTGGCACGGGTGGCGGCACTGGTGTCATCAACTCCGGTGTCGTCCAGGTCTTTTTGGCTTGGATTTTGGCTCCCGGCATCTCGGCCATTTTTGGCGCCATCATCTTTTCCATCACCAAATATGTCGTCATGCTTCGCTCAAACCCTGTCTACAAGGCCCTTTTGACGGTGCCAGTTTACTTTGGTATCACGGCTTCTTTGCTTACCATGCTTCTACTTTGGAAGGGTGGCAATTACACGGTCACGCTCACGGACCCGCAGATTGCCGGTGTCATTATCGGCGTTGGCGCTGCATGGGGCATATTAATTGCCGTTTTCCTCTGCCCCTGGCTTTACTGCAAGGTGATCAAGGATGACTGGAAGATCAAGGCGTACCATCTGCCGCTGGCCCTCTGAACCTGCGCCGTCCGGATGCGGGCCCTCCCCCCCCTGGCTATCACGGAACACGTAACTTCTACAGTGGCCATCTTACTCGGGATGAGCTGGACGCACAGCGGTCTGGCGTCCACGACCAGACTGCATCTCCCCGCCAGGGCACTTTGGACGAGGAATCTGGCGTTGGAGAAGAGTCTCCTGAGATGAAGAACCTTAATGCCGCCAATATCACCACTGTCGCCAATGGTACATTTGTCGATAGCCGCGACGGTAACCACCTCCCTCCACCAGCGACCGGTGACGAAGCGCCGCGCAAGAGCATCATTGGACCTAAGCCCGAAGGCAAGTGGTTCACCGGTCCGGTGCTCTTCTGGTACTTTAAGTTTGCTATCTTCCGTGGTGTCGAGATGGATATTCTCAGTGCCAGAACGACAAGCATTCGATGCTCACGGGTGATCTCGAGGACATGCATGCACGCGCAGCACACTACGACAACAGGACCGAGTACATGTTCACGTTCCTGCAAGTTATGACAGCCGCCACAGCGTCTTTCACACACGGTGCCAACGACATTGCCAACGCAATTGGCCCTTATGCGACCATCTTTGAGATATGGAACGGCGGCGTCCTTCCGGAAAAGGGCAAGTCTCAGGTTCCCATTTGGATTCTGGTGTTTGGCGCTTCGGCCCTTGTCATCGGTCTCTGGACATATGGCTACCACATTATGCGCAACCTGGGCAACCGTATCACGCTGCACTCGCCGTCTCGTGGCTTCTCCATGGAGCTGGCCAGCGCCACGACCATTATTATTGCTACGCGCCTCAGTATGTTGCCTCTTGCTTACACTAGCTTTTGTGGATGACTCGTAACTAACATTGTGCGCAGAACTCCCCGTGTCTACGACACAGTGTATCACTGGCGCCACTGTGGGCGTGGGGCTGTGCTCTGGTGACTGGCGGACGATTAACTGGCGGATGGTAATCTGGATCTATGCGGGCTGGGTCATCACACTGCCTTGCACGGGACTGATTTCGGGCCTTCTCATGGCTTTTATTATTCACTCGCCCCGCTGGTAAGCAAGAACACTTTCACAACCTTGGCAATCTCGACAATAGGATACCGCATCGGAACGGTTCATAGTTGGAGACGTAGAAAACATTTTGTATTCTTCTCTACTTCACAAAATAAAAGAAGATTATCATCAAGACTGCTTTTGTCCATTTCCTTTGAGTCATCACAGTATGTTTTTGCCCCATTGGCAAACATTGCGTAAGCGTCTGGCTTAGATACCGTTGGAGATGGAGTAAACTTCGATGGCCTGATTGAAGGAGGCATCGATAGGAGCAGCAAGGTTGGAGGCAATTGCCTGTAGGGCGGTTGGGACCTTGGCAAGAAGAGCACTGCTCATGTCGTCAGAGGCGCTCTTCTGGGCCTTGAGATCGAGGAGGACGATGGGAGCAAGGAGAAGGTGCTCAAAGTCGTCGTGAGCGTTGATGATGGCAGTCATAGTGGCGTTGACTGTCGTGGCCAGGGTGTTCACGGCCGAACCGATGCTGATGGCCTCCTCGGTGGTGAGGGGATCACTGTCGTCGGCGGTGTCGGTACCATCGTTGATGGCAGACAAGACATGAGCGCTCTGGGTGACAATGGGAATAGAGCTGAGAAGACCGCCGTTCCAGTCCTGAACCCTGGACCCGAGCTCCTGGGTCTCGGAGTCGACGTTGCTGAGGGCGGCAACGATAGCGGCACCATCGGCAGTGACAAAGGTTGCACAGGCGATGCTGGCGGCGGCAGTGAATAGGGTAGAAACACGCATGTTTGATGGAGGTTGTGTGAGTGGTCGTGAGGGGTGGGAGAGTTTGGTGATCAAGTAATGGTGAAGAGATAAACGAGCGAACGGGTTGTCGAATGGAGATGGTTAAAAGGGAGGGAAAAGTGGAAAGACGGAAAGTACAAAGGAGCAAAAGAAACACGAAATGGAAAGAGATGGGGGATATATACCCTTTCGGTGAGCGAAGCTTTAACAAACAGGACCAAACACAACCAGTGTGTAGAGAAAAGGCGCTGATCACCTTCGCATTTATTCATTTGCTGAGAGGACATGTATACGAGTAGAAAGACGCTGATACTGCAGCTTCCTCTTCTTGCAGATCCAACATTTCAAACTTGGGCTTTGGTGACATGGGGTGGGTAATACATCTCGTTTGGCTTGTGCCCCATTAAATTTCATGGATCTATCTGGGGCCCGGGGGAGGGGGTTACACTGGCCCGAACTTCTGGACCTGCATATTCGTGAAAGATATTTGGGTGAACATGTAATACATCCCCTCGGCATGGGAAATGCGGGAGAGAGGGTTGCAGACACGTGAAGAAGTAAATAGCAGGCTCAGGCAGGCAAGAACAAACATGTGAAGTGCTAGTAGGGCCTTTTTAATGTCGATCGTGGTAGACAAAATCAAAGCACAAGGAAATCCTTGAAAAAAATACCCACAATTTTAGGTGGTAGCGCCAGAATAGGGCGTTTTCCCCGCCCATTTCCTTCTTGAACCCTGTCGTTAAGGAAAACGCTGTGCGGGGAAAGCGCTTGGATCGGCAGAAAATAGAAAAAAAAGATCGAAGCCCGACGAGTGAAACTCAATCTCATGAATGAGATGGACGGGAGTCCAATCTTATTAAACGGTCAGTTAAAAGGAAAGAGAAGTACGTTGAAATTAATGGACGGCTTTTCAAACTTTGGATTTTTGCATCACTTGTGTTAACAAAAATGGCAACTTTTCAAACCCCCGTTTTGGTAGCTCACGGGAGTATCCTGTTAAACAGACTAATCAGTGTTTTGTAGTATCAAGCACGTGTTTTCTTAACGAGGGGATTAGCTATGCGGTACGCCACCATTTTTTAGAAGCATGTGAGAGAGTGTGACGGCTGTTGCTTTTCGCGAGGAATCAGCGTGGTATTAGATGAAGGTCGCTAAAATAAGCTTACGGCACTTCTTATTCATTGTACATATTCGTCTAGAGGTTATGTAGCTGCAATTGGATTATCTTACCTGTCCTTAGGAGCACAAAATAGAATGGGTATATCGACTACTTTCGCGAGACGAATGGCAGGCAGATGGAAAAGTTTAAATAAAGTGATTACTTTATTCCCGCAAAACCGTCATCTTTTGTCATGAATCCACCTCGACACTGTTCATGATCCTTTTAAGTGGATAGTCGCAGTTGTGCTGACAGATCATGCATCCGAAGGCGCGCAATGCCACATTGGAAATTTCTACTGTTGACTCGTCTTGGGACTTTGTACATCCAGCGCACTAATATGAATCATTTCATCAGTAATGCCTGCCCACTTATGCTGAGCAACGCAACTGAATGAAAGGAGCAGGCTTTGAACGCGGCTACCGTCGGCGTTGCCTAGAAATAATTGGTATTTGGGGACTCTCCATATGCTATAACTAGGGTCGAGACACGCCCATCCTTAGCTAAACATTATTGTTGCCCTATCATCGGAACTGTAACTTGATCAATTCAGACTTACGAGCAAAGTATGTGGTATTGTCAAGGTTTGTCTGCATTTTCTTGTCCGGAATGTACGGTTGCTCGGCCCATTGGCGGGCATTTGTGTGCAGGAGCTCTGTCGCAAGCTCGAGTGGTAAGCTCATACGAGTCCCACGAACGAACGATTCTCATTTGTAGCAACGGACAAAGAAAGCGGTGTCAAAACCCGTGAGGCAACCATAAAAACCAGGACCCTTGCAGTCGCAGAATGTTGTTGCCAGTCTCTTCACAGCAACAGCTGCCATCAAAGTGGCACTGCTACAGATCGAATCCGTACCGAAGTAGACTTATACCGTCTTAATAACGCCTGGGTCCATTGCACCCAAAGAGAGACAAAGGCTTTCAGCCGCGTCTTCTTCTGGTGGCTCCTACCTATGTTATTTACGGGATGCCGCCGTGATATTACCATGGATGACCTCTTTGCTATTGATGCGGACCTTCAGGGTCAGTCTTGTATGAGCGCTTACAAAAATCCTGGAAAGCTGGTGCGTATCAGTCAATCAAACAAAAAGCACAGTCCTACGTGTGCCGTTATTTGGACGTAGCTTGGCATAGCCCTGATCCCACGTCTTGGCTTCTCGGCATTTAGTCTAACTCAGCCCTACGTTATCAGCTCCATCTACTACATCACCAACCAGCTACTTCTGCCCGTGTCGTATGGCTATGGCCTTACTGGCGAATATGCTTCTGTGTACACAGGAATGGGCCTTTGCCAACGCCCGTGGATGCAAGTTGCATCCGTGCGATGACCAAAATCCGTGGTTCTCTTATCACGAGTATCTACCGAAAAATGCTTGTGATCTGCGCCGAGACGGGCAACTCTGGGCTGCCGTGTCTTTGATGGGCACTGATGAGGACCGCATTATCTTGAACACATTTATGACCGTCAATCTCTTACCCGATATTGTCCAGCTCGTCATCGCCCTGGGCATATTGAGCCACGCTATTGGCGCAACAGCTGTGACCTCCGTCATTCTCTGCACAATTTGCATAGGTGAGGCGGCTCGTCTCGGAAAACTGGTGCCCCCATACCAGCGAAGATGGATGGCAGGAATCTAAAAGCGTGTTGGCATCACAGATTTAGCACCCCATCTTCTGCGCGTTTACGTTCTGCAACATTGGCTTCCGTAGTGCTCAACGTATGTTCCTCACCACCTAATTCAAACGGAGAATGAAATAAGCGTATGAAGTACGAATAAAAGCAGAACTATTTCATACGAGACATGAAATAGGCACTCTCTCCCTTAGGAATGCCCTCTGTAACAGTAATGTAGAGTTCTTTATCCTTTTGAAGAGGACTCATTTCGTGCATGAAGAGATATTGAGTTGGCTCCTTTCTCACTAATTTCATATACGGGCGAACAAGATGATGAGGCAGGCAGGACGATGGAAAGAATGGAAACGTGCTCGAGCTGGCGTGCTCGTCTATTCGTCAGACCCTGCCCCTGGATGGAACATCTGTGATATGCACGGCACGCTTTTCTCAGTCCTCCACGCGGCTCGCTATCCCTAATAGATTCCTTTGCCCTGGCGTGGACCAGTGACTGCGGCCTCGCCAGCACTCCGTGCTGTGTCTGCTATGCCGCCGACTCCTCTCTATTCCAAAGTTGCGAAACAAGAGGAAATAAGATGCAATAAGAAAAAAAAACAAGAGAAAAAATCAGTCCCACACATAACCTGCTAAGGCTTCCAGTTCGGACTCCGGAACAACAACGTCGCGTTCACCCGGGCTCGGTCCCGGCGCCCGGCGATACAATAGCTCAAAGGCGAGAACGAGCGCACCGCTAGTGGCGCGGTACTTGACCGGGTTGCTGTCTGGCACGGGCGCCATCGTGATTGTCTGCTGGAGGACGGGCTGCAGATGCGGTAGCGCGGCGCTGCTGCGTGTCGCCGTGGCTCCAAGACGTGGAATGGCGACGGATTCCTCGACAAACTTCTCGATGACCATGATCTGCCTCGATCGGTGCAGCTTCACGGCGAGCACGATTTTTGACGCGGTGATCTGAGGCCCAGAACCACCATCGCATGGCGGCATGCAGGCTGGCCAGGCTCTGACTTGCGCCGCACTCGATTGCAAGTGCAGGCCACCGAGCGTCACCACCGCTCGTGTCGCCGCCACCGGGGAAGCCGCCTGAGTCGCCTTCTTTGCTGCTGGTGCCGTCGGGGCTCTTGTAGGTCGTCGCCGCGCACGGGTACCAAGGCGGCATCCGGGAGGGAGACACCATATTCGTCCGAATGGTGTAGAAGATTCCGGCGTGCGTAAGTTCGTGGGGGCCTGAAGCGAGAGTCACACGCAATTGACGCTCCTTGGCCTGAAAGAAGAATCGAAACTTGCGGCGGCGCCTCTCGCGCTCCTTGTCGATGCCGTTGTAGTTGATCTGCGAAACATCTAGTCGGTCAGAGGGATTCAAGACAAGGACAGACACAGATAACGTACTTTTGACAATAACAAAGTCATTGCCTTGCTTCAGGATCTCGTCGAAGACTTGGAACAGCGTGGCAATGCCTTGAAATTCAACGACCTGGTCCTCCATGGCATTCGCCGCGGAGGGGCTCGTGATCTCCATCAATGTTGCCTATGTGAGGCTTGGGGATGGCGAATCAAGGTCGATTCCCTAGAAATGTCAGCCATTTCAGAAGGTATGTCGAGAGAACCTGGAAGGGGCGAGCGAGAAAGAGTGAGAATCTGTAGAAAGAACAATCGGTAAAAGGAAAAGAAAGAAAACGACAATCGGCGGTCGGGAGATGTCGAATAGATCTTGCAACGACGGAGCGGCAACGAGCTTCAGATGAGCCCACATGAAGACCGTGTAAAGGTAAATAACAAACACTCGATAAACACAGCTGTCAAATAGAGCAAGGTGACGCCTTCGGCAAGGACAATAGCCGTGGATAAGGTGAGCCGTCGTTTGCTGTTTTTGTTGAATTGCGATTGTTCGTCCTGGTGTTGATGTCCTCCATATTGCGCTAGAGCCCTAATATTCTCCAACATGTATCATTAGTGATGATGGTACAATGCTAACATCTACTCATATTGTGCAAATAAGAGTACAATAATAGTACACTTAAGAATATGACGTATTCACGCGACTGATTGGATACAGCGCTAAGCGCTAAATAATGTCTCGCCAACGCCTATCGTTGATGGCTGGGAAAGTGCGTTGAATCACCGCAGAACAATTAGCACTGGCCACCTGGGATTCGTGGCCTGCAAGGTGGCCTGAGGCAACCAAGGAATCATTGTGGGGTCGATGGCCCAAGTCAGCCACCTAAATTCGTATTCAATACTGAGTAGCTGTGCATGAACCCCCGCTGAACTTGTAGCGTGGCGCATCCCATTCCTCATCCAGTTTGTTTGGCCCGTCCCACTCATCATCTGCTACCTCTATGCCCTCGAGTCGCCCTACTACTGCGTCCGCAAGGGCAAGATCGACGAGGTCAAAAAGGTCTTTTGCCACATCCGCAACATGGACAACACCACCGAAGAAGAAATTGATCAGGAGATTGCTTATATCGACTACACCAACACGATCTAAGGCGCCCTCAGCAAGAGCGGCACATACATCGAATACTTCACTGGCAAGGACTGCTAGCGCACCGAGATCGTCTGCATGGTCGCCATGTGCACAAACTGGGGCGGCAACGCCATCAACTCGCAGACGGGGCAGTTCCTCGAGCTGGCGGGCCTGTCCAGCCTTTAACCTGAACTGGTGCTCAACTCGCAGTACCTCGCCTTTGTCCTGCTGTGTATCTGGCGTGAGTTCTCCTGTTCCATGAGCGAACGACCGACCACTAACGGAGCCCCCAGTCATGACCAAGTTTGGGCGTCACCCGTCTTTATCACCGGCATGATGATCACCAGTGTTTTCCTCATCTCGATTGGTGTGCTGGGCTGCGTTAAGCAGACCACGTCCGTGTCCAACGCTATCGACGCGCTGCTTGTTGTCGGCACTATCGTCTATATTCTTACCGTTGCCTCGTGTTCCTACACGATCATCGTACGTAATGTTATGTGCAATAGGAAAGGGCAAACCACTAACAACACCGATAGGGCGAGGTCCCGTCGTCGAACCCGCGCGCCAAGACGATTGTTCTCTCGCTCATCGCCTTCAACGCCTCCGGCATCATCGTCAACGTCCTCCTCCCCCTTATGCTGACCGGCGGCGCCTGGAATCTCGGGGCCAAGACGGCCTTTATGTTTGCCGCAACCAACACGCTCCTCTGGATCTGGTGCCTCTTCTGTCTGCCCATGACCAAGGACCGCACCTTTTACGAGATCGACTGGCTTTTCAAACGAGAGCGGCTTGTCGGCCCGCAAGTGGCGCAAGGCCAAGGTGGACGGCTTTGATGACGGCAATGGAGATACCGTCGCCCAGCACGAAAATATTGCCGTCAAGCTCTACAATTAGTAGACTTTTTGAGATGATTTTTGAGATGAAAGCAGTTTCAATATAATCAAATGGCGTTGTGGATAAAAAATCGAAGTTTCGCTGCACAAAAGCTCTCGTGAGACTAAAAAAATTCTTGTCGTACGCAACCCTTTTCCTGACCAAATCCACGCAGCAAAGTTGTCTTCTCATTGACGAACATTACTAACTGAGCCCTCATCGCCGCCCTGGTTGCTGTAGTATGAAGCTTCCTCGTCTTCCCCGTCTTCATGGTCTTCGTCTTCCTCATCCCCTCGTCTGCGCCATCCTCATTGTCATCGTCGTTGTCATGATCCACGCCAAACTCATCGTCCAGACGATGTTCCTCAACTTCTGGGGAAACTGATCTCAACACCTTGGATGATTTCTTGCGTCCTTCCCGGGGCCTGACCAGGCTCGAAAGAGAAGCCTCCGTGGCCAGCGTGGCAGAAAGGTCATCCATCTCGTCGGAGATGGGCTCCGTTGGTGCCGCCTCCACATTCCAGAATCGATTGGCTTCCTCGACCGAGAGGCAGCCGAGCTGGCGCGAGAACTTGTACAGAATGGATTTCTTGAGGTAGGGACCAGGTGAAGCCCACAGAGCACGGCTGGGAGAGGGCAGCTTGTGCAGGTCCTCAAGATGGCCTGGCACCTCGCCTCGGCGCCTGCGCAGGAGGTGATGGCGAACTTGAAATACAGGTACTTCTTTGCCGGGCGGAATCTGTTCTTGAACTCGAGCTCTCTGTCACGTAGGTCGGCGGTGGTGACGCGTGATGTCATACGGCCAATATCATCCGTCAGCAAAACAAATCTGAACCGTGTTTCGCTGGGAGAGTCCGAGAATGGCAAGATCACTGCTTTGCCATTGTCCAACAGGCGTTCAAAGTCCTTGTGGATGATGAGGCCATTGTGCAGACTCCATATGTGTTCTTCGTCGTCACCGAACAATGCACGCGCCGTTACCTCGCCAATATTAGCATTAACAATATGCGCGGCAACCGTTTTGTTTTCAACATAACGCTGGGAAATGGGGCACCACAGCCAGCCCCACTCGTCACTCTCGGAGCCGTAGGCCTTGATGAGATCGTGGCGGAACTGCTTTTCTTTTTTGGGGGTGCGCTTCGACTTGACACTCTTTTTGGCGTACGCCAGCTCAGGGTAGCAACGGATCGTGGCGTCAATTGTAGCCCAGTCGTCGTATGTTTCGCGTGTGCCAAGGAGCATGTCTTCGCTCCACCGTGCGGCCAGCTGTGAGCCCATCGTGCGGAGGGATGACACAGTGGTCATGAGCTGCTGCTGCTTGTCTAGGATGGTCCTTTTCTCTTCGACATAGACGCCTTTGCTCAGGTTGATGTGGCCATCTGCCCACGTCTTGTCCAGGAGCGAGAGGCTGGCGACGTACTCATCTAGTTTGGCCTCGACCTGTGCCTGTTCCTTCTTGATGCGTCGAAACGCCTCCAGCAACTGCTCGCCGTGCTTCTTGATGACACTCTCGTGATGGCGGAAGATAGGCGACGACGTGACATCGGCATTGATGGCTTCAAGATCCTCGGCCGCCATTGACTTCTTCAACTTGGGCGTCAGAATCGTGCTGCTGAGGATGGTCTTGTCAGGAGTGGTTGGCGGACCAACGAGGGCCAGGTTTGTCTCGGGCGTGGCAGAGCGAGTGCTGGTCGTGGTCCTGCGGACAGTCAGTCTTGAATGTGATAACGTCCTCGCATATGTACGATACATACTTGGTCTGGCTGCCTTCTGCAGGGCCGCTTTGGTCTTCCATCTTGTGCTCTCTAGCGCCCTTTGTCTTCTTGTTCTTTGCCATCGTTCTGGATATCAGATCAAGGGTTTTTCCGTCTCAGATGCCGTAACGCAGGGGTCGGATGTCGCTGTCGATAGTAGTAAAAGTGAAGAGTCGAAGCATAAAGGGACCTGGACAAAAGTGTTGATGGGAAAAAGGGAAGAAGGCAAGGTAAGCCAAAAAAAATTAAGGGCGCGCAAAAACTAGTAGGGCTTGATTACGCGACGCAACGTCAGAATGCTGGCAAAACGGGTGGCCAATTTTGGATGGTGATGCCCTTTGTAGAAGGCCCCACTCAAAACAATAACAAGCCAGTCGCTCCTGCCCAACACAAACCACCGCGCCACCCCAACAATGGCTCCCCATTCATCACAACCTGTCCCGACAATGTCCATTTTACCTCCCGCGCTGCTTTCAGCAATGGCCACCTTGTCTCTCAATCTGATAGTTGCGGGCCTTGCCATCTTACTAGTCGCAATCGACAGCAATTGTAGTGGCCCACCGGCTGAGGACAATCGCTGGATTTGATAAAGTGCTCGTGCTACAAGACGGCCGTGTTGCCGAGTATGATTCTTCTACAAACCGTCTTCGTACCCCCAACAACAAGTTCAAGATGCTCTGGGATTTTCAAGAGTCGTAGACAGAGACATACGCGAATGGTAACGGGTTTAATGTATATTTTTAGGTCAAGGTCTGATATATATACAATTGTTTTGTACTCCACGGTATCGTCGGACCTGTGTCTGATGTAAATCTTGAGGTACTGCTGAAGAGACTGAATTTCGTAAGGGACTGACATGATCATTGAACTTGGTGTAGTAAGTGAAAATTTCATATTCAAGAATATCTATCTTGTATATTTTAACTTTATTGGTTGATTGGCGTTTCTAATTCGTAAAATATCTATTCCCTACCTAAACTAGATCCGCCTAAACAAAGCTACCTAGATTCTAGCTTACCGAGCACAATGTAGCATTCTCGTTCACCGCGTCGCCAGATTTCCACAGCGTGTGAAACTTGCCAGCCTTGCTTGCCTTGATACTGAATTCCATCTTCATGCTCTCAAGAACCATGACGACATCACCAACAGCGACATTGTCGCCATCCTTGGCCTTGACAGATAAAATTTTGCAAGGCATAGGAGCCTTGATCTCGGCTTGGCCTTGCTGCCGTTGTGCCTCGACGGCAACACGCCTATTCTCTGTGTAGGACAGCAACGTATCTTTTTCAAATTTGACATGGCAACCAAGGTGAGGGAAATGGCCATACACAGTCTGGTGGTTGTCCGCGCGGGTTGCATCCGGGATGACGATATGGGCGCGAACGGTGGCACCTTCCACTACCGCATCGACATAACACGATATGGTGCTTGGCTGACCTTTTTTTTCAGGAATAACCGTGCATCGAGCCAACCATACTGTAATAGGCAAAGGTTTCGCCCCGCGGAGGATGTTGCTGATAGTATTGTACTGCGCGGTCAAGATCTGAGCCGCGGGCTTGGGGGGTTCATTTCCGTACTCGTCTTTCTCAACCACTTCTTTTTCCACCTCGGGACAAAAAAATGGAATCACACTGACACGTGCTCTTTCATTCTTTGTCGAGCCACGCATGCGTGTCGTAGGACTCGGGCTCCATACGAGAAGACTCGATAGCTTCTCACTGCTGCCGGGGTTTCGCGTCATAGTGGAAAGGTCTGTTGTGACCACATCACAAAGACCACCCACGGGATCACAATGTTGGTTGCGGAACTGCAAACGAACGGAACGGAAAGGCGGACGGAAGCCGGAACTCGACCAAAGTACATGATGTAGCTCAGCAGAGCGTAAAACCAACGCTGGAATGGCTGCGAGTGACGGCATGTATGCACTTGGCATTGTCAGTAGATCGCCAAGATTGCGCGGGATGAAGGACGTATTGTAAGCTGGGTCTTGGAATGCAGGGTGGAGTAGGCAACGCTGTAGGAAGAGCTGATTCGTCCTGATACCAACACATGATGTCTGTGCAGCGACCTGAGCAATCTTGCGTACAGCAAGGCTGCGCGTGGGCGCCCAGACAACAAGCTTCGCAATCATAGAATCAAAATGAATTGATACACTGCAGCCGGTCTGCATGGCGGTCTCGTAACGAACATCGCGCGAGGGGCCAAGAGCACCTATCGCGGGTGCCCATGCTTGAATGAGGCCGTGTTCCGGGAAGAAATCTCGCTGTGGGTCCTCGGCACAGAGTCGCAGCTCAATTGCGTGACCGTATGAATGCAGGTTCTGAACGTGAGAGAGGGTGGCTAGGCTACCGCCACTGGCAACGAAAAGCTGCATGGACACGAGGTCGGTACCGGTGACCTCCTCGGTAATGGGATGTTCAACCTGCAGGCGAGCGTTGACTTCCAGAAAATAGAATTTGTTCTCCTGAACATCGAGAACAAACTCAACCGTACCCGCGTTTGCGTAGCCAATGGCCTTGGCAACTGACAGAGCCACATTGCTCATCTGCTGCCGCAGATCATTAGTCAAAAAACGGGCATGGACTTTCCTCAATAACCTTTTGGTGGCGGCGTTGAACTGAGCAGTCGCGCTCAAAGAAACTGACGACGTTGCCGTGGTGGTCACCCATGATCTGGACTTCGACATGTTTGCTATTCTCGATGTACTTTTCGAGGATGCAGTCTGCCGAGCCAAACGACCGTGCCGCCTCGGATTGTACGCGCTCAAGTTCCTCGCGCAATTGAGATGCCTCGCGTACGACACGCATACCCTTGCCACCACCACCCGCTGATGCTTTAAGCATAATAGGGTAGCCGATCTTGGCAGCTGCCCCCTCGAGGTCTTCGGGTCTTGTGCTCGTGCCTGAGAAGCCAGATATCAGTGGCACGTCCGGTGCGTGCTTTTGCAGATATGCCTTGGAGCTGCGCTTGTCACCGAGGGTCGACATGGCCTTAGCGCTGGGCCCGATAAAGATGAGACCAGCCTCCTCTGTCTTGGTCACGAACTCGTCCTTTTCACTGAGGTAGCCATAGCCGGGGTGGATAGCATCGGCACCCAGGCGGAGAGCCGTATCGATCAAAAGTTCCATGTTAAGAAAGGGGTTTCTTGGATGGTCGTTGATGCTGCCTACATTGACAGCATCATCAGCCTCAAGTATGTGCCGTGCCCCCTCATCTCTATAGATATATTTGTCAGTTCAGTTTTGCGCACGTTCGTTTTCCATTTAATTCGTGGAATGGGCCCTACTGACTCTTCTACATAGAGCAGCGCGGTTTGTACATTAAGCTTGCGGCATGTAGCAATAACGCGGCATGCGATCTCGCCTCGATTGGCGATAAAGACTTTGCGAATCATAGGCTGGCCGGTTTTTTGGTCGACAGGCAGCTGGGCCACGAACAGTGTCGGGCGCGTTGGATATGATGCATCCATGGTATCTGAATCCGCAGCTCGGCGTAATGGTACATTAGCAGTGACTGGTTGGAAAGGTGGTAGTCGTGTAGCTCTTAAACTCGTTTTGTCTGGACGTAATCACATATTGAGCAATGTTTGGTCGCGGATCCTTTGAAAAACATTCGTTGACAAAGTTTTCCGTTCACGGGTCAGGGAACGCCGGCCGCGTCCTTCGCAATTCCATCTTCGGCTGTGCTTGACACGGGTTTGGGCAACGGAGGTCTGTACGTGACTGCCAGCATCTGAACAGCGGCCCCACTCGGTCCGCACAGAATGACAGTACGAGACGAGTAAGCTGTCAGTAGGTCCGGACCGAATATACGCTAGTACAAATAAGGTATCCCTTCGTGTCTAAAAACTAACAAGCACATAGCTAGTATTTCGGTGCGCTATCACCCAATCAAAACTGGCTGAAATCTCGATATGCTTTGGTAAAGAGAATTCTTAGGATTATTGTTCTTACGATTCTTGCTATAGGAGACGCAAAGAGGCGTTGTTCAGTGTGTTTAATGTAAATAAAGCGTAAACCTGTCCGACACTTGGCAATACTAGTTTCATTTATGTTCTAGATGCGAGCCAGAGCTCTAAATTCCTTTCCCGTAGCAATAGGGCCATTCGAGACTACCTCTAGACACATTCCAAGTATATCGCGCGTGTCACGAGGATCAATAACGCCATCGTCGATGACGTGGCTGCTGGTCGTGTAGCTCTCAGCATCGTGCTGCACACGCACCTTAAACTGTGCTGTTTGTTCTTGCACCTTGCGAGTAGCAGACTCGCTACCCTGAGGTCCAATTTTTGCCATCTGGATTTGCTCCATGACACCGCGAGCTGATCAGGTCCCATGACACTGCACTTGCCAATGGGCCACGTGAAAAAAAACGGGGACGGTAAGAGCGGCCACACATAGCGTAATTTCCTGCACCGTACGACGAGCCCAGAATGATTGAAATGTGTGGAACCTGTGAGCATGATACAGCAGACACGAGCTGAGCACCCATCTTAATGATACCAGCGTGCTCAGCCTTGGCACCGACCATAAAGCCCGTGACATTATGGAGGAAGATAATGGGTGTCGACCTGTAAAAGTTCCTAGTCAGAATCGTGTGAAAGTGAAAGAAGGGATCAAGCGAATGGGACTTACTGTTGGTTACACATGCGAATAAACTGGCGGTCTTGCGTGCCTCATTGGGATTGATGATAGGGACCTGGTTTGCGACAATCCCACGCGAAAGCCTGTCGTTCTTTAGTATTTGTCTGTTCCAACGCCGTCAACATTGTACTCACCCATGATGTGTGCCCATGTGGTTTAGCATATTTGAACCGTATTTGGGCTTGAAAACAGACATGCGCGAGTCGTCAACGAGGCGCAAAATTACTTCCTTCATGTCAAAGGACTTGCGAATGTCGGGATTCACAAGTGCAAGAAGGTCTTCAGCCGAATAACGCGGTGGACGTGGCTCGACATTGTTCTGCGGTAGAGCACACAAGGGCTTGGGACTGAGGGAGGCTGTCCAGTCGCGCGCCTTGTGAATTGCGTCAAACTCATCCATGGCAACTTGGTCTGCCAACCCTGTCTGAAAACCGTGAACGCCGGCACCACCAAGCTGTTCGGCATCAATGACCTCGCCTGTCGCTATTTTGACAAGCGGTGGACCGCCCAAAAAGGCCTGGGCTTGGTCTTGCACAAAGATGGTGTAGTTCAGATAGGGCAGGGTGATAGGCACCGCCAGCTGTAGAAGAACCAAACACGATGGCGCATGAGGCCTGACCGCGGAGTGTACGAACAGCAAGGTCATAGAATAGCTGGCCTGTTTTGTGGAAAACCTGGAACTGCTGTGGCAGAAAAACGCCGGCCTGAGTGTGTTAGACATCGTCACCGTACTTGCCAAGCTATGCAACCATTATGTACTAACCGATTGAACGAGCGAGATGAGAGGGATATCGTTTTCAGATGCGATTGCAAGGATGCGGTTTGTTTTGACGACAGTCATCTCGTTCCACGCACCACCACTTTGCGTCGGGATATGCGACATGACCATGCACATGCGTCCGCTGTGAGCAGCCTTGTTAGAAACTAGGTACCATTAATTTTTGCATCATGATTTCCTCACCTAACCAAGCCGATACCCGCAATGAGGTTTGCAGCTGGCGTCGAGTCGGGGTTGCCGTAGCCGGCAAAAGGGCACAGCTCCAAGAAGGGCGAGTCACTGTCGAGCAACAACGCGATGCGGTCTCTGGCTAAGGATTGTTAGATTACGTCTCGAGAAAATGAGCGCAGAACGGGACTCACGCAGAAGTTGGCCTCGAGATTGGTGACGCTGGAGGTACTGCGGATCGCCTTCGCCGCTGGCCGTCATCAGCGCATTTTCGAGGCGGTCCAGCACCTGTGCCCACGCCTTTCTGTTATTCTCAAATTGCTGGTCTCTCAAATCGACCTCCGACGGCTGCACCTCAAACGCCGTAGACATTTTGCGGAATAGGTAAATGGTAGTCGAGTAGATGATGTGTCTGTATCGAAAACACTATGTAGTAGTTGACAGATGTTGGTGATTTAGAGGCAGTTCAGGGGACAATCGGGTAAGATGTCTGTTGGTTCAGCAGAAAGGATGGGGCAATTGGCTCGATCTTTTCACGATTGGCATCCGGACCGTATTTTTTGTAACCCAAGAGAACTTTACTCCGTAGTCTATTCCATATACTAATGCTTACTCCGTATTACATACCCCCTTTTTTGGAAGCTGAATACACTAGCTGCTTGCCTGTTAGCTTCAGGATGAAACACAACGGACCGAGCCCCACTCACGGACCGCCCTGCTGACTTGGTACGGCAGCAGCACGAAGGAGCGAACAGCCTTGGCAAAAAATACTGATAATTGAAGCGATCGGAGCAGGTGACGATAGTGCGATCCTAATATGTTCTCTAGTACGGAGTAGTTGGATTGTTGTTTCAATTATCTTCGACTGCGTAAAGTAATGAGGAAAACATCGCCAAACAAACACCGATATTGTTCTGCGCTCGTTACAATATCTTGCCCACAAACATTCCGAACAATTTACTGCCACCCGTTTATCCTATTTTTAATTGTTACTTTTATTTTCTTTGGAGAAGAAAAAAAACCCTGTTCCTGGTCAATCATGTCAATGGCTCCAAGTACGAATTCTCTTGTCCGCATTGTCGAAGTTGGTCCCCGCGATGGCCTACAAAAACATCACGGACACGGTGCCAACCGCAACTAAGATCGAGCTCATCCAAAGGCTTGCAGCTACTGGACTGACGGCAATCGAGGTTACTTCTATTGTATCGCCGAAATCTGTCCCGCAACTCGCCGACTTGCCCGCGATATCCTGGCCAGTAGCAGTGTCAAAGATCTCCTACAAGACAAATCGAGGCGCACGCCGGTGCTCGTGCCCAATATAAAAGGCGCCGAAATTGCTGCCCATGTTGGTGTCAACGAGGTTGCAGTTTTTGTGAGCGCTACGGAGGGTTTCAGCAGGGCCAACACACGGTGTTCCGTTGCCGAGGGTCTCAAAGCGTGCGTGTGACGTGGCGAAGCTCTTCTTGTCTTCGTCCCGGCACTACTGTAAGAGGCTACGTGTCTTGCATCTTTGCTGATCCGTTTGACGGCCCGACAGAGCCTGCAGCTGTGGTTCGTGCCGTGAAGGCTCTCTTGGAAGCTGGCTGCTACGAGATCAGCCTTGGAGACACGCTCGGTGTTGGAACCACCCCACGACGGTGAAACAGCTCATCGGTGTCCTGAAGCTGCACGGAATCCCACTGGAGAAGCTCGCGGGTCATTTTCACGACACGTACGGCCAGGCTCTTGCTAATATTTGGGAGGCGTACAAAAATGATATGCGCGTGTTTGATACCAGTGTGGCTGGCCTCGGTGGGTGTCCATATGCCCCAGGTGCCAAAGGAAACGCCTCCACCGAAGACGTTGTTTACATGTTTCATCACGCCGGCGTGTCTACGGGTGTTAATATCGACAAACTCGTTGACACGGGCCTTTGGATTTCAAAGGCACTGGGAAAGCTGAGCAGCAGTCGCGCGGGTGTGGCCCTTGCCTCGGCACGGGGTGGCCACAAGGGAACGACGAAGCCAAAACCTACTGTGTGGATCGAGGACACTCTTCAGACTGCAGCAGGTATAACTGTCCACCGCGCAGGAAGCTAACTATCGCATCACAATGGACCGTCCAGAAAACGGCAATGCTTTGACTACTGAGATGACTGAAAGCTTGACGAACCTCTTTCGGCGGTTGGAAAGTGACGACTCTACCAGCCGCATTATCTTGACGGCGCCGGACGTTTTTTTTTGCACCGGTATGGACCTGTCCACAGGTAGCACTGCGGTTGGTGTCTCGTCAACTGCCACAGACGCTCAGTATGTGAGGCTGACTGGCCTCCTCAATGCAATCGATAACTGTCGCAAGACAACCATTGCCTGCCTCAATGGCCCAGCTTTTGGTGGTGGAGTTGGTGTTGCCTTTTCGTGCGACCTGCGGTTGTGTGCCCCAGAAGCAGCCATCGCGCTCAGCGAGGCCAAGCTTGGTCTGTGCCCAGCAACAATATCGCTACCCATTGTACGCGAGTTCGGCATACCTTTTGCGCGGGAGGCAATGCTAACGGCGCGGAGAATTACGGCTACAGAGCTGCTCCAGCGCGGTCTTGTGACCCGGGTAGGGGAACTTGATCAGATTCTGCCTGACCTGCTCCAAATTCTCAGCGGTGTGTCGTCTGAGGCATCGTCCATGTGCAAGGTGCTCGTACACACGGGGTGGGTCTACGGTGGGCACCCAGAGCAAGTTGTCGCCACCAAATCGCTCTTCAACGAGATGATGTCTCCTGGTGCACCAGGCGCCTGGGGAGTCAAACAGTTTCAGGCTGGGAAGAAGCCCAATTGGGACGAGTATCGCGGATTAGTGCACAAACTGTGACTGGAAGGTATGTTGGGATGCGTTTTATCTTATTGCGTGTTGTATTGGGTTTGTTTCTTGTCTGAAAATATAGCAGTATTGGAATTTGCAAGTACTTCCATTCAGATTCATGCTGAGTCGCCTACAATGTAGAAACAGGAAACCTGCTTTTCATGAGATTGAGATTTTCCGGGCACTTATAAATCCAACGATAAATATAAAACAGTCACTGTATATGCTATTTTATGTTCTGGAGCATATTGTCGTCGTGGTAATTCCGTCCAGATATATGAAACGCGAGGGAGTTGCTTAAAATTTGTAGGACGCTATAGTTGTGAAAGACAAGAGCGTATATTTTTTCTCGCGTAGGACTATGAATGAGTGGATAGGTTGCACACGTGCAAAAATACAACAAATATGAAATATCAAGTAACTAACTACAGCGAATGAAGCAGCAATTTTTTTGTGTCTTTTTCTTTGCCTCAGATGGAAAAAACAGGTATCAACCTTAAGATGACAAACAATGTGAGGCACGTACCGGCGCATACCAAATGATGCTGGGGTAAGTTCGCTTAGCCTGAGCATGATCCGTCCTCCGAGTCTTTACAGGTTTCATTCTACTTTAACTAAGCCGGAGTAAGGATGATCTGTGTGCGGCCGTTGACCTTGGCATTGATAGAAGCCTTGCCATTGTCGTCGGCGGTGATGGAACCACCAGTGCTAACGCTGTAGGTCAGGTGGGGAATCAGACGCTCGACCCTTCGAGATCAAAGGTGCCAGGCTGGCGACCATTGTACAGAACCAGATCTAGCTTGGCACCGTCAATACTGACGGCCTTAGCAACAAGCACAAGGGGGCCTTGCTGAGAAGCGGGCCCTGACGGACGGCAGCAGGGGGACCGTGCAGAGTGGCGTTGGCAAGATCGCGGGTGCGGCAGATACGAGCCATAAGGGCAATGACCTGGGTGGTGGCAGAGAGACCCTTGTTGTACAGACCGCCCGTTGGCGAGGTCTCGACCGGGAAGTAGACCGTTGTCAAGCTGCTCCAGGGCTTCGTCACGGATCTTGTCGTCACCAAACTCAGCCGCAGTGGCAGCGAGGAAAGCGCGCAAGAGCACCCTCACCACCCTTGTAGTTACCAGGGTCCATCTTATCAGCGCCCTTAAGACCAAGAACCTCCAGCTTGCCGTTCTCGTCGTATGAGAGGAACTCCTTGCGAATCATGGCCCAGTTGCGGTGGGCAAGATGGGCAAATAGGCTGTGAGCAGCATGGCGTTGATACAGTCCGTGAGGGTACCGCAAAGGCCCGGGAGCTGGAAAATAGTTAGTAATTTTATTGAAAGTTTTCTCTTCAAAGTTTTCTCTTTTTAAACAACAAGGAATCATACGTACCGTAAGACCAGTAAACTCAGAACGGATAGGCAGGATACGGCCGTCACAACTCGGTAAATTCCTCCTCAAGAGCACGCTCAAAACGGTTGCGCAGCTGCAGACCATAGTCTCGTTCCAGAACCTGATCGGAGATGACTAGGCCGGCCATTCCCGTCAGGTTGCACAGGGAGTAGGTCCAGTTTGGGTTCGCAGGGGTACAGAGTGTAGGGATTTTCAGTCATGTTATCGTAGAGCGCGTCGGCCAAGCCCTCAAAGCTCGTCTTATAGTGCTTGCCATCATCAATGACAAACTCCAAGAAGCGTTCTTCTTCTCGATGCAGTTCTGCGAAGCTTGGGTGTACAGGCCAATAGCGGAAGCGAGGTAGCCGGTGACCATAATGTTGTCCTTCTTGATAGGGTCAAAGTCGCTGAGCGTAAACCTGCCAAAGATGGACTCCCACTTCCAGTACGACATGATGCGCTTCTGGAGACTTCTTCTCGATGCAGTTCTGCGAAGCTTGGGACAGGTAACCGTGGAAGTTGGGGGTATAGTGGCACTGATACAGGCTCAGAACGTCCGACCACACCGTACAACTGGTAGCGCACAGCACCGGTCTGGAACTGTGTCGATGACGTCGTGGTAGGATAAGTTGTCGTGGGGGGACAGGCCGCGCTCAAGCATGTGCTGGACATGGCGCAGAGTCTCGAGCGACAGCTCACGGTCCTCGGGAGCGGGAGCGGCGCTGGCATTGGCAAGCTGCTTCTCGACGGCTTCGACCAGGTAATTTGTTGCGTTCCTGGGCTTTGGTGTAGCCGGCGGCATTGAGAGAGCTGGCGTTGCTCATGAGCCACCAGATGCCGCTGTAGCAGAGAACTGCCCAGATCATGGCGCTGGGGTGCCACAGACCCTCCGGGCGAGCCATGAACCCGGCAGCGACAGCTGAGGCCAAGATACAGAGCAATGGGGAAAAAGATACCGCCCATAGCGAACCACACGAAGATGGTGACGGGGAAGAGCAGAACAGTGACAGCGATAAAAAGCCAACAGAGACGGGAAGGTAGCCACGGCCGTGTGGCCAGCACCAGGGAACAGTAGGCCAAGGCGAAAGGCCGATAGCCCACACTTTCAAGGTTGTAGAAGACCACAAACCCGCTAGAGATAGGGCAAGGTATTGGTACAGAGTCCGGCGCTTGGTGGTATTTCTTGACCAGACCGCGGCCAGCGAACGAGGGAATCAGCACATCCTTGACGGTCCACGGACCCCAGCCAAAGTCGCCCACTGGCTCTGTGGACTTCTTGGTCTCATGGCCCAGCACGTGGCCATTGCCGTTCTGGAGCTTGGAGACCTTTGAGGGGCGCCTCGTGGCTCACGCCATTGGCCTGGCCGGTGGGCTGGATAATCTTGGTAAGCTAAATAGGGAAGAGGGATGTCAGCCACGTTCATGATAGGGTGATCTACCCCTTACGAGATCTTCCAAGGAAAGCTCACGGATTAAAAAGGTTATAGGTTGTCCTTCTCAACTTTAAGAGGATACTTACTGTAGCAGACATCGTGCGTTGCTTTAGCTGATTGTAGCAATATCAAAGATGTTTAGATGATGAGAAACTCTAACTGGATTTGAGTGAGGGAGTTTGCGGTAGTTAAGTGCTTCTTAAGATCCACCGTATTGCCACTTGATGCTGAAAGTATTGTGGACTTCGCAACTACTCCTAGTCTTCCTTCGGCCGCTACTGACCCTCCGCTTTCTTTCCCCGTTGTGCAACGGTTCCTTGATAGGCTCCCGTACAGCTCCCGTTCAGTGCCCCGCGTTCCCCAGGTTCATGTCCGTTCCCGAGCACGGCTTCGAGCACTGTCATGACTGACCCACGAGGCTGCAAAGACTGAAACGCAGCTTCCGATTGGCTGGATAGATGCGGTCCGAGATGCGGGAGCTTGTAGCGTCCATCGGTTGCTTTAGGACGGAGCCTCATTTGGGCAGAGTGATCTGCACCCCATACCCAGCTGCGGGGGGACGGGAGAACAGTGGAGCAAGAAAGCGGAGCGCAACGGACAGAGGTTTTAGTTGACAGGGAGAAGAGATCCCGTAATACATTCATTCTACTGGGACTAGTGGCTTAGATAGTTGGTTCAAAGGACTGCCAATAGATTCGACGGGGCAGCAACATATGACGAGACAAGGAGCTTTTTTTTTTTTTTTTTTTTTGATTTATGACCGCCTTTTTTGCCAACGGTCATGAGACGTCGGGTGGTTGATTTCTCTTTTTAGTCCGCTGATGAAGTACGATGCCAGCTTGCCGGACGGGCGCAACGCGGTACGTTCGGTTCATTCCAGCTGGCCCTTAAGTGTTTAGCCAGAGTACTTCGCTGTCCTACAAGACACACATACGAAATTCCGAAAGTCAGACCAAGTCGTCTCCAAAACTCTCTCTACGAACCTCCCATACACGATCCAAGAGAACACATACCCTAGCTGGCTATTACGTTTTACTTTGTTGTCACCCAAGTTACACGCATTGCCACCCGCGTTTATCATTTTTGTCATCATGAAGTGCACCCCGACCCAGGCCATTGTCTGCCACGACCCCGTTGAGGGAAAACGGCAGTGGGTACTCGAGCCCATTTCTATCGGTGAGCCAGACGATTTTGAGGCCGTCGTCGAGATTGTTGCTTCGGGCATCTGTCACACTGATTTAGGTTGCGGCACCGCCCCTGACGGCACGCCGGGTTTCCCTGTGCCCAAGTACCCGCGTGTGCTCGGCCACGAGGGCGCCGGCTACATTCGTGCTGTAGGCAAGAAAGTGACCAAGGTGATTCCTGGAGACGCCGTGTTGCTGTCATTTGCCTTTTGCACGAAGTGCCACAATTGTCAGTTCGGGGCCCCTGGCTACTGCCACAAGTTCACTGAGCTGAACTTTATCGGCAATAATTCCGCCTTCCCTGGCTCCAAGGCTGAGCCTGCCCAACAGATCGGTGGCTCTTTCTTTGGACAGTCGAGCTTTGCGCAGCTCACACGTGCTCAAGAGACGTCCATTGTGAAGGTCACCCACCTCATCAAGAACCGCGAGGAGCTGGGCATGTTCGCCCCGCTTGGTTGTGGTATCCAAACTGGTGCCGGTACCATTACGGAGCTCGCTCAGGCTGGTCCAAATGACAAGGTCGCCATCATTGGCCTTGGTGGCGTCGGTCTCTCAGCTATCATGGTGAGCACTTGGTCCTTTGCCAGCTCATGCGAAATCTGTCTGCTAACCAGGTGACAGGCTGCTAGGGTTCGCGGCTGCAAGCAAATTATCGGCATTGATCGTGTTCCGGGCCGTCTTGATATGGCAAAGAGCCTTGGTGCCACCCACTCTGTCAATACCACAGATCTATCCACAGACTCCCTTGTTGAGGAGATCCGTAAAATCACGGGCGGCTCTGGAACTACCGTTACTGTAGATGCCACAGGCGTCACTCCCTTGATCCAGCAAGGAATCGAATTCACTGCAAACCAGGGAAAGATGATCCTGCTTGGTGTTGCTCCGATGGACGCCGGACTCGAGGTTCAAATTGTCCCATAACATGGTGGTATGTATCACTCGAGAGATCCACTGCTTACAAATCGAGAGAGTAGCTAACCGTCTCACAGACTGGCAAGCAGCTCATGGGCAGCATGGAGGGTGGTGTTTATCCCGAGCAGGTATGCATTCATTGAGCCATACACTCTTGAAGATACAGGCAGCTAACTTCTCGTCCCAGTACATCCAAAGATGATTTCGTGGTACAAGAACTCAAAGTTTCCAGTTGATCGGCTGATCAAGTTCTACCCTGTACGTCATTTCCCTTGAACATATATTCAGAGACATTGTCTAACTCATTTATAGGTCAAGGATTACCTCAAGGCAATTCGGGATATGGAAGATGGTACCACAATCAAGCCCATCCTTTTGTGGTAGAGAATATGTCCTTGCAGAATAAGGAGTTGAGGATGGGAATGGGACGGAGACGTGGGGTGTTGAGGAATGGTGGTGGAGTTTTTCCGACCCCGGCAAGAGATAGGTACATTTTATAAATGAGTGTATTGTAAATTTCTGATGTTAAGGGAAACAAGAATGAGTTCATGCCAATTTATCTTCGTATGGGTGATCATGGTGGGTTTTTCACATAATTTATATGTAAAATATAAATAAATTAACTATCTCGACCTAAAAATATCCCGCCTGGAAATAAGGTTGTTTGACCAGTAAATATGACAGTCAAAATTGGTGCCATCATATTCAACTCCTCCCTTCCTGTGTACGGTCAAAATTTTGTTAGAAACTAATTTACACGGGCGAAGATTGGTAACAGTGTCACAATGCTACATCTATTACTTCTTAGCGGAGGTCATTTTTGTGGCTTGGGCAAAATGATTCAAAAGGCAATCAACATATTTGAGGCTAAGGACTACTAGGCAGCTGAAAAAAAAAAGGAAAATAAAACAAAGACAAATTCGACTATCATTCTCAAAAACGACTTGGTCGTGTTGTTCCATGCTACCGATACTTCACTCGACAATACTCTTGTTCAAAAACAGAGTCTGCACGTTGCAAAAGCCTTTGAGGCCATTGGTGCCCCACTCGGTGCCGATGCCGCTCTCCTTGTGGCCACCGAAAGGTGCCGACGGCGACAGGTCGAAGTGGGTGTTGATCCAGACAGTTCCGGCCTGCATCTCCTTAGCAATACGCTCGGCCTTCTTGATGTCGTTGCACCAGATGGAAGCACCAAGACCCATTTTGGTGTTGTTGGCACGCTCAACCACCTCTTCTTCGGACTTGTACGACAGAAGGGGAACAATGGGGCCAAAGGGCTCTTCGACGACAATGCGTGAACTTTCAGGCGGGCGGTCAATGATAGTGGGGCTGACAAAGTAGCCGTTGGACGGCGCAATCTTTCCACCCACAGCGACCTTCCAGCCCTGGCTCTCGATGTCATCAAAGAAGGTCTTGACGCGGTCAAACTGCATCTTGTTCTGCAGGGGACCATGGGTGATACCCTCCTGTGAGCCGTCACCAAACGAAAAGTTTTTGACATGTTTCACGATGGCGTCCCGGAACTGCTCAAAAATGGACTCGTGCACATAGATGCGCTTAAGGTTGAGGCAGATCTGGCCCGAGTTGAGGAAGGCAAAGAAAGCCACCTTCTCGGCCACCTTGTCTACGTCAACATCGGGGAGGACGATAGCCGGATCGTTGCCACCGCTGGTCTCACGTGTTAGCCAAGTGTAAAAGTAATGATGAAAATGCCAGAGAAGCAGAAGAACTTACAGCTCGAGGGTCACGCGCTTTAGGGTGGCGCTAGCACTCTTGATGACCAGCTTACCAGTGTTCGTGGACCCGGTGAAGCTGATCTTATCGATACCCGGGTGGCTGGTCAGCCACGGGCCGAGGTTGTCATCTCCACTGAGCGACTGGACAACACCAGGCGGGAAGAACTGCTGAGCAAGCTCGGTGAGCTTCAGGCCGCAGTAAGGCGTAAAGGGACTACGACCGAGGACAAGGGGGTCAGCGTTAAAAGAACTGGAAGTAAAAAAAAGCTAGGACTACTTACGAAGGCTTGATAATAATGACGTTGCCCGTCAGGAGAGCAGGCGCCAGCTTGCCCGTAGCAAGAAGGAGAGGAAAGTTCCAGGGAACGATGGCACCAACAACACCGAGGGGCACATAGCGGGTAATGACGGTGCGCTTGTCACTGTCCTCGATGACATCTTCGGGCAGCGTAATGTCGGCCATGGCACGCATCCAAAAGATGGCAGCGTCGGTTTCGGCACTGGCTTGAGGAATCTGGCATAGCGGGTCAGTAGCGACTCACCCTGCAAGGCTCATTCTCTGTAGGACACTTACTGGCTTGCCTTGCTCCGAGACCAGCAAGTCGCGGAACTCAGTATGCAACTTCTCCATGGTGTCGCAGTACGCGAGCACCTTGGCACGGCGCTCCTCGTAGGGCACTTTGGACCATGTGCGATATGCTGTCTTGCCAGCCTCGACAGCGCGGTCAAGGTCATCCTTTGTGCACAGCGGCACGGGTGCCTTGGGCTGCTTGGTGGCGGGGTTCAAACCATGACGGGACTCCTTGGTGGGCGATGCCTTGCCATTAATGATCTGTACGAAGCTATCAGTGAAGCTGATGGAAGGCTTGGCTGAAGCATTGGCGGCGGTGCTGTTGCCGTTGATGGTGACGGTGGTTGTGGCCATGGTGATGTGGGTCGCGCTGGCAGGAATGAACGATGCGGTTGAGGCAAGATTGTCTTCGTGTTTCTGTTTGAGTATTGCTGTGATGGGAGGGCGGTCCTCGGCCTGCCTGTTTATGAGGATGGATGGCTACATCCCTTGTCCTCACGATGGACATGATCAGCTGCACTTTGGACCTTATTTCTATCACCTTTTCACACCTGATAACTACAGCCGACATAACATTGCGCATGTGGGGTACGGTTAGTCTCGTCAACTCTCGGATCGACAATAGTGCGCTGCGACGCACGGTGATAGGTCTTCATGTGCGGTCCGATCTCCGTCCCTTACACCGACCGTTCCGCATTTGGCTGTATTCCGCATTTGGCTGTATTTTGCGTACCCCGCACGCAGCTAATGGGAAAGTGTAGAATAGAAAAATAAAGGAACAAGACAGAACAGAGGGGCCTACCGAGCGTACACATTTTACTGACCCCTTCGGGCGAGATTCCCGTTATCCGAAGCCACTCCGGATGTGAAAAAGGGCAATGCAATACGTGGATACCAAGTTGCCAAGTGGTGATCATTACTTAGCCGACAAACAAAGAGGGTAAATCAAAGCGAAGCTATTCAGATTAACCAACAAGCTTAGAGGGCCAACCGCAGTCGACTTATCTAGTTAGCAGGTTTACAAGTCGCCTAATTTACAATGCGGATGCATGAACAGCTGACAAGAGTTCCAAGCAAGAAGCAGATGTTGAAGCATTCAACCTCCTTTTCTTTTCTAATTTTTTTTTCAACCACAATCGTTTAATCCCCTTGCAGTGGTCAGGTTAGACGGTGATGTTGCAGTGACTGGTTGACGCAAGATGGGTAGAAGCAGTGTGAGTGGGGCTGCATTGCCATGTTAATTGTTTTAGTAGATAATTACATAATTGCTTGTTGTTTCAGCATCGCCTCCCAGCAAGACCGTCCGCCATAAAAAAGGAAAAATAAAACAAAGGCAGAAAAAACAATTTTAATCCGCTTTGCAGCAACGAAGTGCTACTGAGCAGTAATTTTCCCTTGGCCAACCAAACTAGCCCAACAGAAAGAGGACGTTATTTTTTCTGTTGGACGTCTTATTTCGCAACCACTAAATCCCTTGATGGCACACAGCAATCAAAGACTTTAACCAACACAGCTGTGGTCTGCCAATATTTGATCCCTTGCAATTTGCATCACCATGTTGGTTACAGGTTCAAACCAACACACTCACTGCTAAGCCTGCGCGGAGTAGTACTCGCATTCGTCTTAAACGCGAGCAGATCGGCCCTTGACGACAGTGACAGGTCGCCAACAGGCAGTTGAATGGGGAAGTCGACGATGGCAAGCATAATGGATAGCAGGATGTACCAACCGCATGCACATGTGACAAACAGAATCGCACCACCCGCCTTTGAAGGAAAAAAAGTCAGCGCAAGGGCTTTTGCAACGGAGTTTAGATCATATGTTGACTGTAGCCAACTTACCTGGAAAAGCTTCGTCACCAAAGCGGTCGTGCCCTCAAGGTCCTCGGCCATATACCAGAAAGCGGCACCGAGGCACGCAAATGCAGGGATGAGCGTGAGGAAGATAATGACAAAGACAATGTTGGTCCGCAAAGAGCAAATGAAAAGGATCACAGCGAAGAGGCCAAACGAGACTAGGAAGAACGCGAGACTCGAATTAAAACCCGGAGCAGAGAGGCCTGTACTGGCTGCCTCGCCAGGTGCAGCGTAGAAAACCATAGGTGCCAAAGCTGGGACAAAGGACGCCACCAAAAGTGAACCAAAAGCATCCAACACTGCAGAAGACGATGGACGGAAAGCTATTGCCAAGGACCCACTCAAGCAGGCCACTGACAAACATGAGCATGCCTCCGAGAAAGAAGTAGGCGGGACTGTTACGATGGTTAGTTGCAGTTTTGTCATCGTTTTGGTGGTATATAAATAAAGCGTAGTCTTTACATGATGGACGCAGCAAAAGCCGCTGGCATCACGCCATCCCATGAGGGTGCAAGATAGCGGGCTCAAACAAAGTAAGAAACCAATAAGTGCCCTATAACTTGTCAGCGCATTGAAAATATGAATAAAATAGCCCGTGAGAAATAAAGCATACATCGGCGTTGGGTTGCCATAGGTCTGGCGCAGTTCACCCTTGACCTTGTTTGTGCGGCGAGAGGTAGAGCTTTTCAAACATCTCAGCACTCATGACTACACTTCTGTTCGTGGTAGTCTCCCTGAGCGCATCCATCTGACCTTTCTCGGCGTCCGAGTTCTGCCCGCTGGTCTGGATGGTGTCAAATTCAGTAGCCATAGTAGGGAATAGTGAGAGTGGCAATGCAAAGGCTGTTTAGTGTTGTGCTTTGGAAAAATATTGTCTTGTTCAGTAAAATGCTCCGCAGACCTTGAGAAAAAGAGAAGGCAACCTGTTTTATGAAGTAGTTGAGGAAGGTATGGGGTAAACAGATGACTCGGTTCCGTTACCCCAGACCCCAGATTTTCGCGCCTCGTAATACTGTCATTAGCGTCTGGTTGCAATTCCGGGATCGTAGTTATTATCACAATAAGTGTATAAATCCGAACGAAAGATGAAGAGTATTGTTTTGGGAACAGTCCATGACTGATCTCCGGAGATCAAACCCCGGACTGATGTTGTGTGTCCAAGGCCAACCGTTGAATCTGCTGTGGAGAAGCAAGCAATGATTGGCCACTAACAACCGGAATGAGCATGGTCGGTCCGACAACACGGCAGATGAAGAGGCCTGTGGCGGGAGCGGCGCTGGGCCTTTTGTCCATTCCGAGCTCATCTTGTTTTCCGATTCCGTCCCAGGTGGACCGACCCCAACTTCATATTTGCGTGCGTACTTCATAGTTTTTGTTCTTGGTCAACCTTGGAAAAAAAATACCACACCAGGGAGATTTTTTGAGATGGAAAGTAGAAATACTGTTGATATTGTAGCGGAACAAGTGAGAACTAAACATATGTAGCATTGCTTTTGGACAATTCACATCGGCCCAAACAAATGAAAAGCAAATCAGGAATGGTTAGCTTGATACCATACATACCCTTACACATTAGTCAGAAAACGCCGCGTTACGTCTGGCTTAAGTAAAAGTTGCACTTCATTTTCCTCTGCCCAGCATTGGCTTGCAAAACGTACCAACAAGACCGCACAAAAGTAAAGACGGGAGAAAAACCCAAACTCCCGGCCCATATGAATTCTCTTACATTCTATTTGTTTCACATGCATGTGTGCTGCTTAGAACAGAGGATAGCTTGCCGAAGGATCTTCTGCGTCTGCCCCCGCAACAGAGAAGCACTCTGTGTCACTACTAAACCCATGGTCAGGTCCACAGCCCCAGGGAGAGTAACTTGGTCCAAGAGATGGTCAGTCATTTGAGTCGAGACCTCATCCAAAGGAACTGAGCCCAAGAGCGTTTCAACTGGACCTATGCTGTTACACATTGTGTCGTAGTTGACCATGGACCAGAAGACAGCCTCAACTACCGGGTTCATTTCTTGCCCCGCGTAGTTAATGAGCGACTGTGTTAGGGACAATCCTTGCGTGTCAAATAGTAGCAGCTGGAAATACTGGACTTGGGTTAATACAATCAAATACAAATGCTACCCAGGGCTCCACAATAACTCACCATCTTCGATGCGTGTTCCCAAATTTGTCCAATTTCTTGAAGCATGGAAAGAGATAGTTGATGAGCAGCAACAGTCTTGCTGTCCGGCTCAATTTGGGAAAGACGCGCCTCGTTGGCACCAACAGAAAGGAGGCCACCGGCAACAGCAATCGAATACGCATAAAATGAAGACTGGACATGGAGGCCAGTAGCCGCGGCGCCGCTAAGGAGCTCGATGAGCCCACGAGCGTGTTTGAGACACACTTCGGATGCCTGTGACAAGAAATTCGGTGGAGTGCGACACTTGAGCTTTTGGACACGAAGTCGCAGCAAGAAAGAGTGATTGAGCAGGCAGTATGCAAGGTGGTAGAGTGTGCGAGCAAACACGATGTGGCTCGTAACGTCGTGATCAACCGTCCCATCTGGGCGTCGGTGAAGGTCGGCAAGAGACGCAATAGGCTGCATCTCCGCCTGCAAATGGTTCTCAACGAGGAGCAGTGTTGACCCATGCGAAGCAAACTCGGACTTGGAGTCCCACGGTAGCGCGTCTTGTACATCGCGTTGGTGCAGACCGTATCGTGCACAGCGGCCGAGCGCCGAAGCAGAAAGCACAACTAGACTAAATGCACTGCCCAAGGACGATGCACGGTCAGGGGTAGTATTCCATCCAAGTAGCGTATGCAGTGTGTCTGCTGTCTTCGGGATAATTCCACTGTTGAAAGCATCTTGCGTACACGGCAGTTGCACATGGCAGTCTTCGTCGGCAATGGCCGGCGGGCGGCCTTGGCCACACGAAACTAACTTGTCGAGCAAGTATATGGACCAGAAGGTCCGGCGGCGCTCTTCCTCCTCGCTGGCTGTCAGTCTGAGAGTTGATTTTGGTTCATGCATCAGCTGCAGGTCCTGTGCAATGCGAACCGCCAACCCAATCTTGAGCCACCCAGAGCTTGTCCGGCCAGCTGTGTCAAATGGTCAATACAATGCCAACTGACGGAAGAAAAGATCGAACGACACTTGTAATGTAAAGATGCACATACCAGTGAAATCAACAATGGCCAACATGTTGGTTGCTTGAGCTACGTATAGGTTCGGGCAGTTTTCTGAGACCATGTGATCGGTGAGGATAGAAAGCCACGCTGAGCGTGCGTACTCATCGATTGCCTGGACGGATGTGCCGCGGAAGTAGTCAAGGTCAACAAACCGGATGGCTGACGCGAAGACTGCGTAGATCAGACACTTTGGAAGAAGGCCAAATGCGAATCTTTCACGGAAGCTCGCTTCGTGGAAGTAACTGTACGGCTGGTTATGCGAGTGACGAAAATACGCATTTACCAGCTCATCCATGACAGGCACAGGCAGCGCTGACGGAAGAAGACTAGAGTGAAGACTGAAGGAACACGAGAAAAATTAGTCTTAGAAAATATCTAACAATTACTGTAATAGACTTACGAGGTCTCCGTGGATGGCTGGAATGATTGGGCCGACCCTGGAGAGTCCGAGGACTCGCTGCGGTTGTTGCCATCGACAACATTACGCGGTGACTTGTCCATAGTAGACAGCGACGGCGCATGATCCTGCGCGTGTTCATCATTCTTAGTTGATGGCACCGCAGTTTGGCTTGTGAGCTGCGCCAACTGCGCCTCGATTGTCTTTATTCTATTCAAGAGCTCCGGCTGGGTTTTGAGTTCCATCAGTCACGTTGAGGCATCGTAACCATAATAAACCATAGCAGAGGGGAGACCTACGTTAATAGAGCCGTTTTAGTCAGCGACAAAACCTCCGAGATGTCGCTGCGAGCAGCGCTTGATGGTGGTGATGTAACATTTGTTCCAGACGTCGCCGAATACGGGGCGTACTGGCATACGCGATCAACCTTGCGACAATTAACGCATCTCGGTTTCTCGCCGGAGCATTTGATTTTGCGGTGGCTAGACAATTGTTAGATTCGATCAGCTCACTTTAAGGTGACTTGGGTTCCCAGCTCATGTTTGAGAAACATGGCATGACAAGATAGCAAAGCCATCCATAAGTGTATCCGAGACAACAGCGTCAAGTTGGGATTGAAATAGATGAACGTAGATAGAAATTACTCACCGGCAGTTTGTGCACGCCTGTCGAATGCGGCGGATACTTCCAGGGAAAGAGTTACTTGCACGTCGGTCCCGAGAAGGCGGTGACCACGATGACGATTGCGGAAATTTGGTGCTGTAATTGTAGCCTGACAACACGTCTGGCTGTATTGGTTGCTGGAAGGAGCCGCCTGTCGCCATGGTGAGGTCGGCTTCTAGGTCGTTAAGGTTGACTGGGAAAGCGGCAGAGGCCTGCGACTCTAGACAGAAGTAAAGACGGTTTAAATTTTGGTGAGGGAGTAGGATTTGGGTCGTATCAGGAGAGAATAAGCGGAATTGGGGATTGGGAGGAGCGCGACGACGATGATGATGGTGGTGATGGAGAGGATTCAAAAGAAGAATGACAGGACACGTCCAGCCGAAATTGATGACATACCGACTAGAAGCGGGGGGCTCAGCTATGCCAAGGGAAAGGAGCAATAGATTTACCGCGGGAAAGCCGGGGTTGATACGGTGAAAAGGACGAAGGTTGCAGCACGAGAAAGACAAATAGCTGCCAACAGCATGATGAACGCACTTCTGGGTAAGACAAGTGGCTGCTCGTTCGAATACGCTACAATGAAATTGGCTGGATTTGCAGCGACAGGTGGCAAGTCAAAAGAGGGAAGGCCGAAGACTAGACAGGAAACAAGTAAAAGGAGGGTGGAGGTTGAATCGAAAGTGGAAAAAGCGGGAAACGGGTGGGGAGTGTGGAGAGGAAAGCAAATTTATGGTGGGAAACAAAGGCATATGGAAAATAGTGAAAAAAAACGCCGGAAGGATCAGAAGAAGAATTAAATAAAACAGTCAAACACAAACTGGGATCAAAACTACAGATATTAATACTTTGGTATCATACGGCACTATTGGAGAAACACGTCGAGACACGGTTGAGAACCCCCAGTTCAGCCCAGTCAATAGGCCAAGATCGCATTCCTCCGCACTGAGTCGCCTTAACGTGGCAATCGTCGAGACACGTACGACGGGCCAATACTCCGTATTTCTCGCCAGTATTAATTACTGTGCCCACACTGTTTTCGACGGTGTTGAAACTGGGAACCTGGGAATAGAAGCAAAACAGTTTATTTGTCAATAGAATCTAAAGCCTTCCTCTGCGATTTACTAATGTCTAAATCTAGTTGACGCATTGAAATATGGTCCTTGCCTCCACCTACTGGAACACTAATCCTCACCAAAAAACCTGCCAGCAATCAAAGCTTCGCTGAAGGAGGGCTCGACTTTTTCAAAAGACCGTTTCCAAAGAGCACGAATAAGATGCTTTTGATATTTGCCGCTGGCCGTCTTGATCAGGTCAGTGCCGACGCCCTCATCGCCAACCCAGAAAATATGCTTTGGTTCCTTGTGCCGGCAAGCGTCTGCGACACCCAACTACGGAGCTCCACATGAGAAGGCCGGCTAGGCTTGGCCCCGTCCGATGCCTTGAGGAAGCAGGCAACGGCCTCGCCATATTTCTTGTCCTCCAAGCCTACAACGCAGCTCTCCCCGATCAGTGGATGTCCAGCAAGCGACTTTCTATCTCACTGGGTGAGATATTTTCGCCGCCTGTCATCAAAGTCAAGGTCCAGGCAGGGGCTCCTCAAAAGAGTTGCTGACATAAATCGGGGTATGAGTAAAAGTGGAATTGTGAATATCAACGAGTCAAACTTACCGCGAATAATGAGGTCCTTGATGCGGCCAGTAACATAGCCGTAGCCATCTGCATCTAGATACCGCCTCATCGCCAGTGTGCATCAGCGTACGCCATTTTCATCTTCACGCATGACCTCCTGCGTCTTCTCCTCGTCATGCCAATAGCCACGTTGGAGAGGAAAGCCGGCGGTACAGATTTCGCCACGCTGGCCGACAGGCAAAATGCGGCCACACGAATCAACAATCTTGGCATCGGTATGAGGCAACACACGACCAATGGTGTTGAATCTCTTTTCTTCGGTATCCTCGATGGCGGTTATGAACGTAACGGGGCTCGTTTCAGTCATACCATAGGCGATAAGAAGGGACGGTATGTTCATACGCTTCAATATGACGTTCATAAGCTGTGTCAGGAACCTGGGCACCCGCTGCCAAGCCAGTACGCACTGTTGTGAAGGGTGCGAAACGGCCCTTTTGCTTGTCCAGCAGTTCCAGTTGAGCAAAGAACATCGTGGGCACACCAAGTAGGGCAGTGACCTTTCCCGTAGAACAGACTCCACGGTCTTCTCCGCATCAAAGGTGTCGAACGGGAAGACAATTGAGCTGCCGTGGTAGAACGCTGCAAGGAAGCCCATGACAAGACCAAAACAGTGGAACAGCGGTGGGGGGCACGAAACAACGTCAACCGGTGTCAACTTCATAGCGGCGCCAACAAACATGGCAATCGTTGAGGATATTCCGATGCGTAAGGCACGCGGCTTTCGGCCGACCCGTTGTGCCTTTGGAACGCTGTGTTAGTCGTACTGTTATGTTGACGATGCGGCTTTATGAATAAATATTGTGAAACTCACCAGACGTGAACTGAAGATTCAGTATGTCGTTGGCCATGACACGAGACTCGGCAGCTAGGAGTTCCGCATCCGTGGCCTTTGCATTTGCGTCGGAAAAGAAAGTATCGTAACGCCAGGCCCAATCGCTGCCCCATTCTAGCTTCTTTTCCTAGCACAACAATGTGTCGCGGGCCATCTGGATGCGACAGAGCACACTCGATATGTTCCTTCATGTTGCGTTGCCCGAATACTACTAGCAATGATCAAAACCGAAAACATCTGTGCAATTGTTTTAGTTTCGTTTTTCTACGTCTGTGGAATGCAAGTTCACTTACTAACGCGGTATCCATGGCTTGCTCGAGCTCCGGCCGGTGAGAACATGTTGTTCATAAAGAACAACCGGGCAGCCAATACGGCCACCTGCAAGAAACGTCTCAATGTATTCAAAGCGATTACCAGCCATGATTTCCCACAATGTCGCCATGCTTGAGGCCGACTCCTAGCAGAGCCTTGGACATCATGCGGCTGCGCTGGGCCAGTGTGAGGTAGGAGATGTTGACGCCTTGCCAGGGAACACAGACAGCCGTCCGGTTTCCGAATCTGTATGCACAGTCATCAATGAGGGGTGGACAGCGGAGCTTCGATTAACTGCACAACTCGCGTGCCTCGAACGACGGACGGCATCGCGGACGCCGAAGTAGGCGTGGACGCCGGTAAGCGGACACGACTGTCGATGAAGATGCCATGGCAAAGGCTCGTATACCTATTGATAAAGAAGAAACTGAAACATATACCTCTCGTGATAGCTCTTATGTCGCTGGGTGAGGAGAATATCTTCAATGCATCCCAACAGAGAGGCTCTCTTTAAAAAGACGCGGCCGAGAAATACAGCATAAGAGGTGTCTACTTCAAGCAGTGAGAATAGGTGGTAGCCGAATTGTTTTTCTGGGTATTTTGCTCACGGAGTCACCTGGATGAGGACTATGGCTACCCATGTGCCACCCGGACACTCCACACGGTCGTTCGGGGCAAAATACGTGGACCGCTTAAAATCACGGAGACTGAATGCTTTGGTAAACAACTTGCCTACGCAGCTAACGCCCCCCCCCCCCCCCCCCCCCCCCAACAACAAAAAAAAACAATAAAATGTTAGTAGGGCCATACCCAGAAAGACATCAGATGTTATCGGACCGGGCGGTGTGTGTCTGTAAGCGGCACGCCGCTGCGACTCAGAGCTCTTTGTCAATGTCCACAGTGGCATTGCAATATCCAAATACAGCTAGCTTATTACGGTCCGCACGACTGGTCCGAGATATCCCCATAGTCATCCACTGTGATGGCCCCGTAATTTTGACCCACAGGCCACCTACCAGATCCTACGTGCAGGCCAGCTTGGGGATGCATCTGGGGGAGTCAGATACCAGCTTCAGCGAGTAAGAAAGAATTTCCATAAATATTTTCGTAAACAGCATATAGCCGCTATTAGCTTAAAGCAGCCAGCTTCTACTCACAAGCATATTGCTCATTCATTGTGGGAATTGCCTGTCTAATTTTTCTTCAATCCAATTTTACGACAAGCTGAGAAGACGTGGAATTGATTTCCGATACCTATTTTCCATCGAAACAAGCCAGATAATCCACCAGCAACGAAGCAGTCAATACATCGCAAAGTTCTTCACCTGTCAACCTTCGATCG
>JADMNF010000188.1:0-66970 GCA_016097085.2 Sporothrix curviconia | reverse complement strand
ACGCAGGGTCTGGTTTGGGAAAGGCGAATTCAAGGAAGAACGGCAAACAAAGGCAATATAAATATCATGCAAAAGACATGCATCCCGTCTACGGCGTAAACAGACCAAGGGAACTGCCATGCAGGCTTCTCTATTTCTCCGTTGCTATCCCATGACTCTTGCCATCCCCAGCACTGCGGCCCTTGTGTGTCGGGGCATTTGATACCAGGCTGTGGGCACGAGAAGCCTCGCTCGCAAAGCTACCAGCCTCAGAAAACAACCTTGGAAAGCAACCTGAAGAGACCATTTGATAACCCCAGGCGGAATGCAAAGTGCAAAGTACGGCGTACGACCAAAGTATCCCATGGCTGCAGCTGCTCAGCTGTGTTCCCAGTCCAGGCCGCTCAGTCGTTCCCGAATCATAAAAATTTCTTTTTCTTTCTTTTTCTTTCTTTTCTCTTTTCTCTTTTGTCTTTTCTCTTTTGTCTCCCCCTCTTTAATCTATTTCCAGAGCAGGGTAGCGGAGAAAGAACCACTCCCCTCGCGCAGGAACGGACTCCAGAGCCCATCACGACCATGCCATGGCCGCTCCGTATTAACCGTTCTCAGTACATGTACACCTGAAAAAGTAACCTCTGCGGTGCTAGTGCGTAGGCAGCATTATAAGAGACCGAGAGCCCAAGAATGGAGTACAAAGCAAAGCCAGCAGAATTCTGTTCTCGTTTAGGAAAACCAAAGAAGCAAGGCGCCCGTGCGGCATGGCACACCACTAGACAGGCACAATTTCGTTCAGGCAGCTGAATAACAGCCACTGTTTCTCTTTCTCGTTTCTTTTTTCTTGTTCTGGTTTTTCTCCGACTCGCATTCGCCAAAAGGCCACACCGGTCAGGTGTGCATATGCCATGTCTTTCTGCCAGGCGGGTCCTCCAATCTGCAAATCCCCCAAAGCCTAATGCAATGCGCACCAAAATTCGCCAATGGGTGCGGGATTTTGTCGGCGATGGTCCCAAACTGCCCCAATAGGCCGCTGGACGCATTAATATCGCTCTGGCCAGTAACTGCACTATCGGCCTCTGCAGGCTTTGTGTCTCTCAACCATCAGCAGCACACAGCCTCGATGAGGAATTCTGCCGCGCCTGTTTGAGAAGGCAGATTCTCTTTTGGCCGGCGTGAGGAACAGTACTGACGCAACCGACACTGGGCAGTGTCGACGCGCTCAAAACACCAGTGGTGAGGTTTCTTAGAAAAAGGGGTGCAGATTGGGTGTCTCGAAAAATGAAACCGCCTTTGCTATTTAGGCCCGTTTTTTAGGCCTGTCGCTGTCTGTTCTTTTGCACCCAGTGCTTGCCCAGTGCCTTTTAAGATAGTATCTTTGGGATAGAACCTTCCTGAATTTCCTGTAAGGGGGAAAAGAAGCTTCACCCAAAGCCCAAAAAGAAAAGTTTTTGAGCATGCAAAAAGGATGGATAGACCCGATGTCCAAGGGTTAAAAGAAGAAAAAGTCGCGACCGTTGGCAGTCCCCGATCCACGCTTTTTGTCCTTTCCTCATTGTCTTGTCTCCTGCCGACTCTTCTTCTCCGCCCATCCACCACACCTTCACGCAACATATTACATAAGCATCGACGACCAAAAAACCCCACCACCACGTTCAACGACTAAAACACATTTTTTCCTGCCAGCATGGGACCCCAACCCAATGAGCTTGATCCCGGGTGGGGCATCGAAAAACCTCCTCCGGAGGTCAGCGCCCCCAAAACCCAAAAACCCCGATCCCCCCGGGGCCACCCACCCCAAGCGATCAGCCGAGGCCAGCCACCCCAATCGGCGGCCCCTAACCCCGGACGTCTTGGTGGCTGTTTTTTGGTGGGCCCTCGCGTGCCGACCTCATGAAGGCCCCCATGGGACCCCCATTACGGAGCCCACGGGAGGATGTCCCAAGGAACAGCCTGAAGTCCAAAGTCGTGCTTTATTTGAGCGCTCGATCGAGTGATCGAATAACCCCGAACTGCTGGCAGCCTAGCCTGGGTGACGCCCCTGCCACGTCTCGCACCAGTCCCGACCCACTGCGGCCAGGGCCCTTGCTTTTGGCACCGCCGGTCAAAACCCAACCGAGCCCCAAGAGCGTTTCCCTGGGCCCGTCAACGGGCCTCCCTGCCCTCGTCAAAGTCCGCAGCCGGCCGCTGTCCGCCGCAAGCGTCTACGCGCTGAGCTCCGCGTTGCCGCAACTACCAGCCGCCATGGACCAGGCGCTCGTGTCGCTGCAGCGCTGGACAGCAAAAAACAGCAAGGCCGCCGGCCCTGGCCGCCGCGACACTGCCCGACACGGTGGATGCGAGCAACATGGACGCCGTGCCGAGGTCATCAACATCCTCAAGGCGGACGTGGCCGCCGCCGTCGAGGCAGAGGCTGCCAAGGCAGCATAGGCGTGTCTCTGCGTTTCGAGTTGATACCTTGCTTGTCCTTTTATTCTATTTTGTTTTCTATATTTTTTGTCTTAATTGTTTTGCTTTATGTTTTAATGATTTGCATGAAAGGCGTCTGCGTTCTTTCTTAGGCGTTTCGCGGCCATTTCTGGGTTGGACATGATCACTGGGCACACAGTATACAATTGAACTGAAGATGTCAATTCTATTGAAGCTAAGTTTTCCCTTGTCCCAAGTCCTTATCGTAATCTTACACATGTGTAAAGGGCCTCTTTGGGTTTTGTTCCTAAAAAATGAGAATATGCCGCGTATATCAAACACCCCATCATATATAAATAATGGTACATCAACCGTGTTTTCCATGGCTTTGTCCCCCATTCCCTTTAGTCGCGCAGCAGGCCCTGGAACGGCACGCCCAAGGAGCTCCAGCAGCAGACGTGCGTGCCGAGTCTGACGTGGCCGGTCGTCTCCACAAAGATGCGGTACCGGGAATCCAGCTTCGCCGGGTACATGCTGTAGTTGCCTCCACCTGGGAACAGCGCCCACTGCCTTCGCGCGTCAGACCCCACGGACAGGCATTGCCCTAGACTGTCGCCCGTGTCTGCCCTTGACCCGCACTCCCAGTCCTATCCGCCGGAAACACCAGGTGGAGCAACTTGTCCAGCGAAATCATACGCCGGTTGCCGTACCACGTCGTCTTGAGGCCCACCCGCTGGCCCTTGATAATGTTCCACTGCGACACGCTTTGTGCTTGACCGCCGTCACCTCGCGCACCACGCCCGTAATGGCCTGCCGTTCACCATGCGCCCAATCACCATCCGGTCGGGCTCCTTGGTGGCCGTCGGCCATAAACGTCGCGAGCGTTACCGAGCGGATGACGGGGCACGTTGCGGAACGTAATGGGCTTCTCGACGGCCGCAGCGTCGGGTCGCCACGGGGTCGCGCAGCGGACGTTCTTGTGGTAGGGACGAGCCGTCCCAGCTGCGCAAGTCGCTCCGGCGTGGGTACCTTCTCGGTGCCGGGGGGCGTGTGCGTGTAGGCAAGGGTCATAATGTCGGAGGCAATGGTGGAGTGGTAGGTCTGGCGGAGGGCGGTGTTGTTGTGGAAAGGGCCCGGCACGAAATCACGGGCGGTCGGGTCAGACGACGGGGGGACTGGATGGGTGCAGCGGGCCACGGTCGTACTTTGGGTGGAACTGGTATCTGGGCGGTCAGCAAGAAGAAACATCCACGTCGCGAGCGAAGCGAGGCCAAAAAGAAAAGAAAAAAGAAGAAAAAAATCAAGGACGTACCTAGATCCTGGGAGAGCTCCGTCTTGTGCTGGAAAGCGCTCCTGGGCGTCGGCACCTTGACAGACTCGGGAGAGCGGCGTCAGAAACGACGAGTCAGCTCGAGGTCCTCAAACACCGGGTCCGTCACTGCTGGTGTGGATCGTGGTGGTGGTGCGGAATGTGAGGATGCGAAGCGACTGCGACTGAAGTTGTGAGAGGTCGAGATCGTCGTGGCTGGCCGGAACGGCGTGGCGCTGCCATGCCGGCTGCCGTGCGGGCAATGCCTCGTAAGCTTGCCATCTTGGTGAGAGCGTGCTGTGTGCGGCCGGGTGTCAATGGCGGGCGGACGTGCTGGCGGAAGGAGATGTCGTCTTCAATCGTCTGACGACGTTCACTTTAGCTAGCAAAAAATTGCTGTCGCGAAATTTGGGAGACGGCTGAAAAAGTGGGTCGTTTATCGATGGTTAGTCACGTGGTTCGAGCCGCAAGGCTATGTCAACGTCACAAAGAAGTACGCAGTGATACAGTATGGTTTGTATGGTATATCTTCTTCCTCGGAACATTCAGGTGTATTTTAAGTAAATATTTTCCCTGCCAAGGATTGCCTTTGGGTTAAAGAAACCAGTTTACAACAAGAAAAAAAAAAAAAAAAAAAAAAAACAGCAATAATATAAAGATCTTTTTCTTTCTTTTTATTAATTTTTATAGTAATAGAATTTCTCTCAAGAAAAAGTAGAAACAAAACTCTTTAATATGCAGTCTTAAAGAACTTCTCAATTTAAGGCCTATGACTGTTTGTATGTCTGAAATGGAGAGCCCGTCTTTAAATTGTTGGGAATAAGAGGAACTGAAAGAAAAGACAAAGGAGATAAAAACCATCTAATGCATAATAGAATTCCGACCCGACCTGATCGCAGTCGGCAGTGCCCTCATTTGAAAATCAAATATCCTCAGCATAAGGCCCGACCTATCCGAGGTTTCATGCTCCATGTCCATTTCCTTTATGCGTCCCTCCTTAAAACTCCCACGTCTTCGAATGAAGCAAGCAGCAAATGCAATATAACAGAAAATAACAGAAACATACAATAGAGAAACAGACAGTAGTAACGAAGAGAGAAATAGGAAAAATAAGAAAAATATAAAACATAGAAACCATGGAAAGCAACTGTAATATGATTGATGCAGAACAAACCTCGACCTCCTTTATTATTTTTGACCCTTGCTGCCCAAACTTGTAGACGAGAAACTTCCAGACTCCGGCAATCGCGCACTCTTCTTTTCTTTTCATTCCTCCTCCCAAATACCATCTAGCCATGATGCACTTGCTACCAAGCTGTGTATCTACAACTCAAAACAAACGGCCCGAACCCTGGAAGCTGGGATCAGTGTAGCTGCCCTCACGATGTTGGGATCGCGTTGATCGTTGTAGCCAAAGGGGCTGCTGTTCGCGTCAATGCCAAAGTTGTTGTAGCCCATGCGGCGGTTGTTGGCCCCATGGAAAGACGCAGTGCTACCATCATTGGTGCCACCAGTGTTGCCGCTGAACATGGGGTTCTCGAATTGAGGGTAGATGCTGCCGCCAGAACGCGGCTGCGAGCACAGTGGGTTGAGCGTGTTGTTGCTCATTCCCTGGTACCCGCTTGCATACGGCGCTTGCTGTGTGCTGCGGTATGAGGTGTGCGGCGACTGGCTGCCATTGTCAAAAAAGTGACCGGGAGGGGCAGAATGCTTAAAGTAGGGAGAGTTCTCCGCCATGGACATGTTCGGATCGAGCTGCTGAAGAGCCGGCCGGGTGTGGAGGCCAGCTTGGTCGAATAACTGTGTATCGTGTGTCAGATAATTGGCACGGAAAAAAAGAAGAAGAAAAGAATAAGAAAAGAAGAAATAATGAAAAGAAAGTGAAAGAAGCCAAACAAAAGGGCTGGGGCTGTAATTACCTGTTATCGTGGTTTCCGTTGGCGAGCGCGGTTTTGAGGATCGACTGCTATGACAATCGTTCATGTCAGTAATCGTATCCACACTGGAAAAACCGCGATCTAAGCCGAAAATCGTCATCTGAAGAAAAATCCGGTATCGAGTTACCTGTGGTTGTGCTGCCATCATAATAGACGTGAAAGTGCTTCTCGGTTGTGACCAGCAAGAGCGTAAACGCATCTTCAATAGAAGTAGTGGAAGTGCCATCCTTGCTCTTGTCCTCGTGCCAGCGGCACTAGCTGTGACACGAGCGGTGCGGCTCTTGGCAAACCTCCTGGAAGCCGGCCAGTTACCCTTCGTGGTCGCAGATCACCTTGCTACCTTCTGCAATCGAGGCAGACACAGAAGTCAAGGTGGACGAGTTGCTGGGCGAGCCCGTGATTTTCTCTTGCGAGGAGGTGGTGTGCTGGGGGTGAACCTTCAGCGGAAGAGGGGCTTGCGTAGATGTCACCTCTTTGCGCATATTACCTTCTGGTCCCCACACCGTCTCGGTCGCTGTGACATTCTCGGAAGTGACCTTGAGCAGGTCAAGGGCGGCAACGTCCTTTCTCTGGTTCCGCTTTCTCTTTTGATCGGGAGTGGCAGAGTCAAAGAGGTCCATGCCGGCCACACAATGCCTTTGAGCTTGTTGGCCTGGAGGAGATCGTCCTCCGTGAAGCGGCGCCAAAAGCAGAAACCGGCCTCAGAAGGTGGTGCCGTTCCCAGAGCGGGAGAAGGGCCGAAAGGATCGCGCTTGATTGCGAGGCTTCCACCGGAGGCTCGTCATGATACGGGTAGCTCGACTGCTGTCTAGCCGGCACGGGGTGTTGTAGAGTGAGCCAACCAGATACGGGCTATCCCGTATAGCAGGTAGTCGCTGCTGCGGGCCACCGGGGCCGTGTTCAGTGAGCCAGTGGAGGAAGGTTGGATGGAGTGCGGCAACTCGAATCCGCGGTGGCGTCCGACTTGATTGACTCTATGGCGCTGGTTGACTTGCGTGCTCTCGGCTTCTGTTGATAAAGTGTGAGATACTGAGATTTCATATTGAGGTTTCTCACATATTGTGAACAAAGAGAGAACAAAAGAGAATAAAAGACAGAGACTTACTCTAGGAGCAGCTGGGGGCACGGGAGCGTCGAGGGGCTCTACCCTTGGCCTTGATGGACATCCTCTCAGCCAGAAGACGCTCAATCTCGTTGGCCTTGTACCAATTCTCGTAGACCTCCAGCTTCCCCTTGGCGGTAACATCTGACTTGGCCTTGAACTCCATACTGAACTTTTGGTGTAGATGTGCCTTTGAGGAGATGTGCGTCAAGAGATGAGATGAGTCCGAGAACCTCGGCTTCTTGGGGCAAAGGGCACACTCAAGCTGCAAGGCAGGCTCGCTATCGAGGGCGGCGGGCACCGGGGATTCCAAAGGAGCAACGGCGGCCATATTTTCTGACGGTAGAACTTGTCAGTTAGATCTTAAATGATATTGAAGCAAATGTGAAAAGAAGACAACATGGGAGTGGCTTCAAAGCGACAAATTTAGCGAAAGCGCACTGGCGGCTGGCGGCATCACAGAGAGCCCTGGAGCTCCAAAATCCAGAGGTGATCCTTCATACAAAGCTAGAGCTCTTTCAACACTGCTGAAATTGCAAGTGGCAGGATGCAAAAGAGACAACAAGGGTGCGAGAGACCTACTGCTGGGTGGAGGAAAGAAGTCCTAGTTTGGATGATGATCGAGAACTGACGGCTGAAAGACCACTTCGGACCACCGTCTCTTTTTGGCTTCAAAGTACTCTGGAGAGGAGGGAATTGTTGAGAGTAACGAGGACGATGAACTGGAA
The DNA here is from genome assembly GCA_016097085.2 of Sporothrix curviconia. Taxonomy (NCBI): domain Eukaryota; kingdom Fungi; phylum Ascomycota; class Sordariomycetes; order Ophiostomatales; family Ophiostomataceae; genus Sporothrix; species Sporothrix curviconia. Next base: position 59,512 of record JADMNF010000188.1, on the reverse strand, counting down.
GAGAGCAAAGTCCTGTGTTATGAAAGATGTCAGCAACGAGATGTCAAACTAGAGTATGCTATTCAAGGCAGATTCATAACGCGTCAAAAAGAAAAACGAACTGCCAGCATGCAGCGGTAGCTTAGCGAAGAAGTAAGTAGATCCCAACAACAAAGTCAGGAAGGAAGATTCGAGACCCAGGACACTGAGATATACAAAGGTATCTTGGGGAAGGAAGACACGGCGAAGAAATAACGCGGAGTGGGAAAGGATTTTTGGGATCTCGGGGCAGAAGTGGTATTGGACCGACCTTGAAACTAGAGCAGAGTCAATTTTTTTGCGAAATCAGGCCGGAGCAAAAGCTGGAAACAAAACAATTTGTCTCAAAGATTCCAGTCCGGCAAACTGATCGGATATTGAGAGGAGCGAGAAACGAAGCAGGAAAATGTAGAGGAAGAAAAGACGTGATGCGTAACAGAGGGGAGAAAGGAAACAGAAATTTGAGGAAAGAGGGGAAAAGAAGGACGACAGATAATGGGAAGGATAGGGGCACAAAAAAACAAAACAATCACCCCAAAAGAGGCAACAAAAAAGGGGTAAGAAAACAAATATCGAGCAAGAAAGTGCAGAAAGAAGAAGGAGCGATGTTTGCAGGTGTGCTGTTAGAACACGAAAAGAGAAGGAGCCGAGCAGACGAGCGAGCGTCGTTTCCTATTTCGTGCGAGTACCACACACGTTGACGGGAAAGAGCGATGTCTGCAGCATGGAAAATGGAGGGATGGCAGGTTCGATGTGTCCAAGGAAGGTGCGTTCTGGTGTGCGTGAGGTTTTGTGGCTTGTTCTGTTGTTTGTTGTTCGTTCTTTCTCGTTTTGGTATGATGGTACGAAAGAAGCAGGAAGGAAGATCAGAAATGTCGAATGAGGAAGGAGGGACACGAAGGGTCGAGGACAGAAAGAGTTTTGACGACGCGGCGCCAGACGCGGCGGCATTTTTTTTTCTGCCCTCCTTCCTCAAAAGTTGTGCGGTCATTTTCCTCGAGGGGGAGGAAGGTGCGAAGGACATAGCAGAGTCTTCCTTCCCAAAAGGGCCATTGTGTGCTTGCCTGCCCTCGACACCATGAATAGACTGACGGAGCCTCGAGGTTGCACGTGAGCAGCATCTGAAGTTGCTGTGAGAATAGCAAAAATGGCGAAGAGGGGTAGAAAAGTTCTGTAAAGAAGCTTGAGAAGGACAGGGCACTCCTAATGGAGCCTTTGGACTGTCACTATGGGTCTGCGTTGATGTGCACTGTACGATTATCTAGATGTGTGAAACAAGATGGAAATTGAAAACGAGTCCTGCACCTCGCCCAAATAGTTGTATTATGTACCAGATGAGGAGACGATATTGCCAAGGAACGTCAGTCACTGGCGGAAACTACCTGCCAGCAATTGTCCAAACACAGGAATGATGTGCCCATAGACTTCGACACAATAAAGCACCAGGCCTTTTTCACTCGCACGTCGTACATCATAATGCCTTTTCTGCTCCACGGACAACCTTGGCGATGGTTGTCTTTGGCATACAATAGCCCGCATGTACAGGTTCCAGCCCCGGGTAATCGAGCAGACTGAGGCCGGCCAGCGAATAGACTGTGTGCCATACATCGACCATATTGCCCGGCCGGTCTGCAAACCCGCCGTTTTCTGGGTCTTGACAGCTCAGGATGAACGAGATAAGCGAGTCGCGGTCGATCCAGTGCAGCCGGTTGACCAGGGCTAGGCTGCTCAGTACCCACCAGCTGTAGCAGACGTCCTCCTTCTTCTCGGGACGGCCGTTGAGGCCGCCATTGGGAACCTGACGCTCGCTTAGCCAGCGGCCGACCTTGTCGGCATCGGCAAGATCGAGGCGGCCGGCAAACTTCTAGCGCGGCAAGGCAAGTGAAGACCTGGCCGCATGGGACTCGGCGCCGGGGCGCACGCCGTAGCCTCCGTCAAAAATTGGCACAGGCGGTAACGTATTCGACGGCACGGTCGATGTCGACAAGATCGAGCCGGTTCAGTAGTGACAGGGCGTTTAGGGCACCGTAAAGAAAGCGAGTGTCTTCCTCGCCCCATTCGTCGCCGGCAAACGTGCCCGATATCCGATTCTGCAGATTTGAGATGACTATGTCGTTAGATGTGTTCCGAGTGGAAATTATAAAAAAAAGAAAAAAAATAGGAGCGAGTAACAAGTTTGAAGTACATTGTGCTACTGCTTCACGCCCATTCCCCCGTGCATCCAGCTCATCCAGCGCATCAATCATGGCCAGGATCTGGACTGCACTGACAGTGTAGAGCATGTGTGCATCATGACCCGGAGCTGCCGCAAAGCCGCCGTTCTCGCACTGGCACGATAGGACAAAGGCAAATCGTCTCTTCCCGCGGGAGGGCGTCGGGCCGGTTCATGAAAAACAGCGAGGCCAGGCCCCAGTACAGGCCGTTTAGCCGCAGGTGTTCAGTCAACCAGTAGTCGTACTCATCCTGGCGCGAGTTGAGGCTCTGGATGTACTTGACGTGGGCGTCGGTGGCCAGTTGTGGCTCGCTGGAGGCTTCGTCTGGCATTTTCAAATCCGCGTAAATGAAAAACAGGAGCGCTTTGTCCAGCTGCAACGAAACAAGGGAGCACTGCGTCTGCACTCGGCGCTGGCGATAGCTTGCTAGAGCTCTATTGAGGGGAGCCTAGAGCTGTGACGATGCTTGTCGTTGGACTGGTGGGACATTGCAAGATTACATAATACACGTACACGGTCACGTGATATTTGTCGTCACCCGGAATCTCGACCAGTGACTCGCAAATCCTTTTTTGTTGTTGCTATTGTGAAGCAAAAAAAGGAGCAACGGGAACAGAGTCAATATTCACTGCCCTGATGGACGATGCGTATTATCGTCGGAAACGAGAGGCGGTGTTTGCGTGCAACCCCGCCACATATAATACTCCGTACATCCACCTACCATTTACTGGTCTCGGATGTGGGATGCGCGCTGTATGCCGAGATGTACTACGACGTACTCGTCCGTTCGTATTTAGAGCCCTGTTCCTCTCAGGAAACACGCGGAGAGGACGTTTCAGAGGAGGCTGAAATCCCCGATTGCCGGCCAGAAGAGGGAAAGGGAACACGCCCAATGCTACAGGTAGTTGACCGCAATCCTGCAAGCGTGAGATCCGTTCGAATTGGCGGTGAACGGCAGGCCTTACCTCTGTTTGGCAATCCGAGTGGACGGCCTTTCAACTCCATCGTCCACTGAGGGACCAGCACTGGCGCTGCTGCCGTGCCATTTCTGCAGTGGAGTGTGTGTGGGGCCTGGATGGTGATCCACATAACCGTTCACGTTGGGCGAGCAAAGAGGGAAAGAGCGCTGCTGGCAGAACAAAGCTGGATGGGAACAAACGGGAAAAACGACTCAAGCTGGTTTTTCTGTGCTTCGATGTTCCCGTGCCCACTCGGCAACTGTAAGCATTCCACTGCCGCGTGCGCCCAACGGCTTAAAACAGGGGGGCAAACGCGACAAACAAACTTGGATCGACGGGCCTCGCTCCGAAACCTCGATTTCTGTGGCCGCGAAACCGAGCCGCAAATCAGACAAGCTCGCAGCCACGATGACCGTGCTTCTGGCTTGCCTTTCTCCCTCACTCCTCGCTCAGGCTGCTCCTTGTCCTAATTGCTGTTGCTCAGGCCCAGCTACTGCGTTCCTGAACTAGTCTTCTTGCAGACAAGCTCAAGAGGCAGGCACCTCGACGTGTTGGGAAAGAGCCAACCGCCAACGCCACAGGCTTGACGCATTGCCTCATGCCTTTGTATCTTTTTCCTTTTCCCAGATAACCCCCCCTTTCTTGTCAGGTTTACGCAGTTTTATTGACAAGCCTGCTTGTTCTTTCTACGAGTGTTATTTTGAAAGAGGAGCGTGTGTCATTATTTGGTTCCTTGTCTCGGGTACGAGTACTTGGTTAACGCTGCACCGACGCCTTTACTGCGTGTCTTGAGATACTCATATTCACAGACGCACACTGAAGCCTCCGGCATAATGGCCATCGCCCAAGGCTTTTGACATGACCGTCATTGTCCCATGCAAGCCTAGCAGCTTTCCGCGTCCTCCGTACAAGCCCCGCAGGTCCAGCCAGGGCCATCCAGCTCCCTTCTCCATTCATGTTCTACGAGTACTGAGTACTTGCAGCCTATTTCGTATCACCGCCGCTTTCCCCACCTAGGCATACCCCAATACTTGATTCGCATTGCAAGTACCGAGCATTGATGATCTTTGAGGCACCAGCATGGGATTTCCTTTTTGCCGCCTACTCCGTCATCTCGTATATTTGCAATCCTTACAGAGACACATGCAAACCAAGCACAGACCCTTCGTCTTGTCGCTGGAATGGCCTCGCACGGTTGCCAGGCCCGGGCCATAGCATCGGCGCCGGGTTTTGTGCAGAAAACAATATGAAATTACAAACATCACGGCGACTCAGTGCGTCGCCGTTTATTTGTTTCGGGTCTTTTTTTTCTGATAGTTCCAAAGGCGGAAAGAACGAGCGCTCAACCCGGTGGGGCGACGGCCTGTGCCTGTCCAAGCTCGCCGCCGCCCAAAAGCTAAAAAGCCTCCATGAATGTTAGATTGCTAGATTCATCTCCCTGGCCAAACAGGCCCGCGCTAGTGTTCTTTCCTTGTCAAGCAATGTTCTTTCCCTGCTTTCCGAACGCAAAAAAGGAGAAAGTTATGGAAGGGGCTACGGTGCTTCCTGCCCACCAGGTTTGTGCGGATGGTTGCTGCTTTCCTCTTTGGTGCATAGACGGCCACGAGAAAACTGTGAGGGAAGGAAGGAAGGAGTGATACGGAGCACGTCGTAAGAGAATATTCTTGGAAACAGAAGGAGCGACACAGCAGCAAAGCCTGCTCAGCCGTAGCACTCACAGTGTGTCCTGCCCCATCCTCCACACCTTCCTCACTTCTAACCCCTTGCCTGATGACACATTCAGGCTGGCGCACGTTTCAGGTCCCTAGTGTCGCTGCCTTCCTTTCCGGAACAGCGCCCCTTTTTTGATGTCACTGCACTTTGCCTCTGCCTCCTTCGAGAGAATGCGAATCTGACACCGCAAACAATGCTCGCCAGCAGCCCAGCGCCCGAACCGTTGCTCTCCCGTATTGGCGCCCGAAACCGCAGCTGAGCCCGGTAGCAGCGACAGGCCATCTGCACTGCCAGTCTTGCTCCTGCGCCCTGGAAAAGGGGCTTTCAGAAGCGACGCAAGGGAGATTGCCAGCAAACCGGCCACCTGAAGAAGCTGAAGAACGCAGCAGCTCGCAAGGACAAGCATTCGCCAATATTGCGGCTGGCTGGCACAGAAACAGGAAATCTGCGGTTCAGCGGTGCAATTCTGCAGCTCGACCACAAGACGGCAAGATCGTCATCGCATATTTCTACTTCTGCACGCTCTTCTGCGAGCTCTTGTCTCCTCTTGTCTCTTGTTTCCTCTCTTACTATTGTCTCCTCTCGCCTGCTGTCGAGTTGTTTCCTGCCCCCCGTCTCCAGCCCTGCCAGCAGGTCTCCTGTACACTCGCAACTCACACTCTCTGACGCCTTCCTCCGCCTTCCTCTGCCTTCCTCTGCCTCCCTCCTCGTCACTCTCGGCATCCTTTCCCACGCTTTTGGTCTCGGGAATCAAAGGCGGTTGGGCGACCACGATACAGCAGTAGCCCAGCGACATTGAACACACGCCTCTCTTGCTTCGTACGCACGCATGAGCCATCACAGCGCATCCTCCGTGTGCGTCTTACACCTTGGACGGTGCACGCTCGCCCCTCCTTTCCCACAAACTTCTGCATCTGCTCCTGCCCTCGTTCGCTGTTCCACTCCGCACCACCCTTTTCTCGTCCATTATCGAACGCAGCACTGTGCCGAGTTCTAGCCCCCCGTTACCCGTTTCAACGCTCCAGCAGGCCTATCGTATCTTATCATCTGTGCTTCTTCTGCACATCCTCCGTGTTCTCGATCCTCGCCCTCTGCAAATTCCAAATCCACATTGCGGCTGCAGCATCCTCTCTGCCCTCGCCCTGCCCACCCGCGCTTCCTCTCATCTCTACTATCTTTATCGCGCGTTTCGAGCCACTCTGAAAACAGGACCCCGGGTTCCATTTTGTCGCAGACTTAATCTGCCTTTTCTCTGCCCCTGGTCTATCCCCAAACCCCTACCTCCCACCTGTTGCTTCTGCGTTTTTACTGTATTGTAAGAGAATAGCCAGCCGACGCACAATATCTGTACTCTCATAACGGTGTAATACTTACAGCGCTGGCTTTTTTTTTGCTCTTTTTTGCCCTCCCCGCACACACTCACTCAAAACTTGCACAAGAATACTTCCCGTGTGCGCAAGCATAGCCCCCCGCAGCGCGAGCCCGCCGTTGGGACGTTGGTGCAACGTATCCTGCACTTGTCACAGTCAATCCCCTTGCTCCTGGACTCTTTTCTTGCTCCGTTTCCCCTTTCGGATCCTCCTGCCAAGGGGTGAAGCCAAACCACAAAAAGGAAGAGCCGTCCTAGAACGGAAGGTCGAGAGAACGGACAAAGCCATAGCCTCGACCGTGAACCCGACGCGCACAGTCCGCATATAGACAGGACAAAGCCAGATAGCTTGGAAAGCCTGCTCAGCGAGCCGCTGGGGACAGTGGCAGCGCCCAGAGACGTGCTCAAGATGGGACGCAAGCCCGCACCGCAGCCGCTGGCCTTATCAGGGGCTGCGCTTCCAACAAACGATCGCAGGCTTCCTGAAACCGTCAAGATCGTCTCCCCAGACGACCCATTCACCTCCTCGGCACGATCGCCTGCCTCGCCGCCGTCCATCGCGTCGCCTTATCGTTACGGAGACAATAACGGCCAGGCCCAGTCACAAACAGACACAGACACAGACCCAAACTCTGACCCAAACCCAAACTCTGACCCAAACCCAAACTCTGACCCAAACCAAACCCAACCTCAACCTCAACCTCCCTCCGCACCCCAGGCGCAGCAGCAAAAGTACCAGCAGCCTCTCCACGTTGCCGACCTCGTCCAGCAGCCACTCGACGACATCAACAGCCCTGGCTTTCCTCCAACTCGGCCATACACTCAACAGCCCGGTCAGCTTTGTCTACACACAACCGCAGCAGCAGGCGTATCAGCAGCAATCACAAACATACCAGGAAACACGCTACCAAGCGCCTCAACAGCAGCAGCAGCAGGCGCAGCCAACGCACCAAAAGACCCACGGTCGCCATAGACAAAACGACGACAAAGTTTCCAAATCCTCCAACTTCTTCTTTCACTTTGGCAAGTCGTCGTCTGCCGCCAAGTCCACCGAGAAACTCGTTTCCAGCAACACGGCGCCGGCCAACTCCAACGCCGGCCAACTTGCTGACCAGCGGGACAACAGCGCCTCACGAGGCGTTGACTCCCCAAGCACCAAGCACGCCTTCAGACCAGCAGGTAATCTTTATTTCCTCCCCCCCTCTCTCTCTGTCTTCCTATTGCTTCACTGTGACATTTGCGACAAAACTGCTACCCGCCCCATCACTCCTGAACCCCAAAACGATCGACAAGAACAAATAGAGAAGGCTTCAACGGGGCGGCGGCAAAATGCACGACACAAGGCGACGATAGAACACAGGGCAAATAAACTGGGGCGGCAATGGAGAAAACACCTGTGGAGAGCCCGCTTTTCTTATCCCGCCTCTGGGATGGCCCGTTGTCATACTCTCCCTTACTAGAGCCTCACTCTCATTTCTGCGCTCCTCCCTAGCGAAGCCTTAGCCTCCCTTGCTGCATTTTCCTACCGCCCCTCTACCTTTCTTTCATTCTTGGTTCCTCTCTTTCGCCATTGCATCTGCAATTGCTGCTCATACATGTTTCTTTGTGGCTAAACGGCTTTCTCTTACGCAGATCACAACGCCCAACAAAGACTCGCTTCTTCCAACGGCAGCGGCCAACCTTTGCGACCAGAGACTTCGCTTGTTCCTTCGACAACCGATTTTGACCCTTCCGTGACCAATACACCCACCGGAAAGAAAGGAAAGCAAAAGGTGTTTCTCGCGCCTTGGACGAACCCGATCCATTCACGAGGACGAGGGCAACACACCGCACCCGCTCAATAGCAACACAAGCAACAGCATTGTCAACAGCGTGGCGTCTCCTGGCTTGCAAGGGGCTCAAGGAGCTGCCGGTCAGATGCGAGTGGTCGAACAGCCCGAGCGCGCCCACCAACCAGCTCCTTCGCTGAAGACGGCGCCCCTGGTACCGCACGATCGCAACTTTCGCGACGTGATGACTTCCTCGAATCGCAATCACTCGGCGGACCGGGCGCTCAGCCGCGACAACCGCGACAACCGCGATAATCGTGACAATCACCACGGTCACGGCTACCGTTACCAGGATCGAGCACAACCTTCGTCTTTGCGCGACAATGGAGGCTACACATTCTTCAACGGCCTCAAGAACTCGTCAAGAAGCGCGGCGGCATGATCAGCAAAGGCCTGTTTGGCAAGAACGGGCGCAACGGCGCTGCTGTCGAGCGGGAGCCTGTTGTAGACGACGAGCACTACGTGCTCAAGGTCATTAACCTGCCTCTGCTCGAACAAACGCGCTTGACCCGCATCTCGAAGCGCCTTGAAGACTCGCGCGACCGGACCGAGTTCTGGATGCCTGCGTTCCCATGGCGTGCCATTGACTACCTGAACTACAAAGGCACCGATGTAGAGGGCTTGTACCGTGTACCCGGCAGTGGCCCGCAGATCAAGAAGTGGCAGCGGAAGTTTGACGAAGGTATGTCTTTTTTAGTGGTAACAAACGAAAAAGAAATTGGCGCCTTTGCTAACCAACCCCGTAGAATACGATGTCGATCTTTTCCAGCAGGACGATCTGTACGACATCAATATCATTGGTTCGATGCTCAAGGCCTGGCTGCGTGAACTGCCCGACGAGCTGTTCCCCAAAGAGGCGCAGGAGCGCATTGCGCGGAAGTGTGCAGGTGCAGAGACTGTGCCGCAGATGCTGGTTGACGAGCTGTCAAATCTGCCACCCTTCAACTACTACCTGCTGTTCGCCATCACCTGCCATCTCAGCTTGTTGCTCGCCCACTCCGACCGCAACAAGATGGACTTCCGCAACCTGTGTATCTGCTTCCAGCCGTGCATGAAAATCGACGCCTTTTCGTTTAAGTTCCTGGTGTGCGACTGGCGCGACTGCTGGAAGGGTTGCGTTAACGAGCCCAAGTACATTGAGGAAGAGTACCAGCTATTTGACATACCGCCACCGCGGGGCATCGGTACTGTCAGCCACCAAGATGAGGAGGTGCAGTTCGAGGTTGAGATTGACCATGTGCGGCCACCATCACCGGCGCACACGGCAGGCAGCAACACCGGCGGTGGTGGTGCGCATAGCGGCCGGGCGCACGATGAGGTTTCCCTGGAGCATCACATATCGTCAGAAGAGAGCAATGCGCAGAACAGCAATGCGGGCGGCAGCAGTAACGACAAGGCTCGCCTCAAGAAGAAGCCTGCGGCCATGGACATTGCCAGTGTCGAATCCAACGACACTTTATCAACGACACTGACGATTGAGAGCCAGCGGGTGACGACACCACCAAGACAATCGGGCGACCTCCGGCCACTGTCGCCCATCAAGCCGCTCTCACCCCTAGGCTTCTAGAATGCGAGCGAGCATGCCGCGCCTTCTTCTGCAAGGGAGATTCACGCCCCGGCTGCAGCGGGTGGGATTGAAGCTCTTGGGACCCCGCCATCTCTATTTTTATATTGATCTCTCTCTACCCGGCCAAGTCCTGTATACCACTCAAAGATCTTGCTCTTTATCCCTTTGCCCGACACCTCCTAACTATTTTCCATATCTATTTACGATATTACGTCTTTTACGAGCATTTGTTGTCTTGTCCTTTTTTTCTTTCATTCTTCTTCGCTTGCCATTCTGCTTGCGAGTTTTTTTTCTTCTGGCTTGTCGTTTTCATACTCTTTTTATTGCATTTACTTGCAGTTTCAGTTTTGTCGAACAATTTTATCTTTTCCTGGGCCATTGCTTTTGTTATTCGAACAGTCCTTTTTCGATTATAACCCCTTTCGTTATCTTTCCCGCGATGCTTTGCTCTTTCTGCGTGTCTTTCACTTTGTGCTGGGCTATTTTCTATACGCAAAGCATTTCCTTCTTTCCCCCTCTTCCGCGCCTGCATTTCGCCCTTGCTTTTTTCTACGTCTTGCCTTGCATGCAATTCTTGTGCGCTCGTTGAGCATGCAGAGCCCGTTTGCCCTGTTTGTGCAACGTTGCGCTTGCTCATCTATGTATACCCTCCTGGAATTCTGCTTCTGGTTCTTGGTATGTGCTTGCTATATTTGAAGTATATAAAGTCGTTTTGTTTCCGTGCCAGTTTTTTGTTTCTTTTATACAGTTATATGTAGTAGCCTTTTCTCTTCTTCTTTGTTTTTTTCTTTTTTTTTCTTTTTTGAAAACATTGACGTTGATTTGCTCGCAATATCTCCATTTTGCAAAGCTCTGTTTCGAATCGACAGCTTCAATATTTCCCCAGATACTATCTGATTGCCGAACACGGTGATGTACAGTACGCCCGTCACGTGTAGAACAGAAGTATGGAAAGAATAGAAACAATGAATAAATGGCAGATCTGGGTTACTTTTTTTTATCATCGATCATCGGCTTATATAATCCGTGGTATTCTATTAATTCCTCAAACCAGGCACATATTTTTTGTAACAGAAAGAGATCAGTCTCAACGCCATGCCAAAAGAAAACAAAGATGGATAATTAATGCACACAGAAAAAGCACGGAAAGCACTGAAACCTTGATAATACATTGTCGGCTCAAAACCACCACCCCGTGCCCCCCTCACCGTCGCCCAAACCCTGGCGGCGGCCGGTGGCATGCCGTTGTAGCCTGGCGGCGGTGCCGACCCGGGGACGGGCACATTGTTGGCGCCGGTTGAGAACCCGGGCGGAGGCATGTTGTGGTAGCCACCGCCTGGTCCACCTGGCACGCCGGGAGGCATCCCGCCGCCGCCGCCTACACCGCCGGGTGGTGGCCGTGCCGGGAGACCGGACGGCGCCATCGGCAGACCGGGACCTCCTCCACGGCCGCCGCCACGACCGCCATAGCCCTGAGGGCCGCCGCCGTATTGTTGCCGCGGGTATTGCTGCTGCTGCTGATAGCTGTTGTTGTAGCCACCACCGCCCGGCCCCCTTGGTGGCGGGTAGTTACCGCCGGCGCCGTTGGGTTGTTGCTGTAATGGTGATGGCTGTTGTTGGTGGCCGTTTACGCGGTTCGGGTTGTTGTGGCTGTTGACGGTCAAGGGCGTCGCGTTGGCGCCACTCGTCGCGGCGGCGCCGGCACCAGCACCGGCACCGGCTCCATTTGTTGCTCCTGGGGCCCGGTGGTTCATGAGGAAGGCCGGTGGCAGCGGCTGGATCTCGGGCACCACGTTGTGCTTCTTGCCCTCGGCGGCCAGCTTGCGCTCCGCCTCGTCGCCGTGGCGCTCGCCCTTGCCGTCCTTTTTGTAGGCGTACTCGATCGAGATCTGCTGGCTCAGCAGGTACTCGCCGTGCAGGGCGGCGCGCGCGGCGTCGGACGCCTCGAAGCTGTCAAAGTTGACAAAGCCGTAGCCCTTGGACACGTTGTTCTGGTCGCGCACGACGTTGGGCGCGGCCACCAGCCGGCCAAACTGCGCAAAGGTGTCGTACAGGATCTTTTCGTCGACCTGGGGGTCCAGGTTGTTGACAAACAGCTCGGCGCCAATGTCGGCGGCGCGCTGGCGATCGGCCGAGGCCTTGTTGACACGGACGGGCTTGCCAAACAGGCGGATTGCCGTTGAGGCAGCGCGAGGCGTAGTCGGCGGACTCGGGGGTGTCGAACTCGACAAAGCCAAAGCCCTGGTGCTGGCGGGAGACGCGGTCCATGGGCATGTGCACGTTGACGACGGGGCCCATTTGCGTCATGAGCTCCCACATCAAGGGCTCGGCGAACCGCTCGTCGAGGTTGCCGACGTAGACGGTGGCCTCCTTGTTCTGTTCCCAGTGGCGGCCGGCCATGGCGGACGAGAGGGAGGGGCGGTGGGGAGGAGGACGGCGACGAAAGAGAAGGGCGAGGAGGGTCGAGGACCTCGTCAGTTTTTTTTTTCTTCAATGTGATCGTCTCGTGCAGCGTCGGGTATTGAAAAACAGTCTGGCTTGAAAATGCTTCGGAAATTTGCGGTATCGCCAATCCTGCCGCGTGTGCATGAGGTGTGGTGAGAGGGGGTGTGGCACAGAGAGTGTCGATGCGGTCTGCCTGCCTTGCCCTGTGATACGGTCGTTTGGTGAAGCTTTTTCGCGGCGTCGCACCTCCAAGGCTAGCGACGCGCTGTTTGGCGCTTGGGTCCCTGTAGTACAGCGGCCAGCAAGGCTGCTGAAGGGGAGGCGCTACGCTAATCGGTGCCGGACAAACGAATTATCCGCACTATTACGGACGGTCTTTCAGGGATCCCAGCAGACCAGCGCCCCAGCGCCAGGCAGTTTAGCGCCTGCTGCCCCACGGGTGGTCGCGGGCCGCCCAAACGAAATCTTTTCCGGCGCAAAGCATCGCAAAGCCGCAAAACGTCTCTCTTCTGGATCACGAACACCCGACACGACCCGCGCAACCTCCACCCGATCCACGTACGTCAACCGGCAAGGCTGTGGTATTGTCAACCTCGCTCAGGACGAACCATCGACTAACTGTCTACAGATCTCGTGCGCCTGCGACCACCCGCCACAATGTTCTCCCTCTCAGAAGAATCCAAGGTACGACGGCACGACAACACGATGGCACGATGAAAAGGGTTTCGCTCTCAGCCAGCAGTTCCCGTCCATTGAGCAGCATCTGACAGCCTTATAGGAGCGGATCGGCCGCATCATCGACGTCTCCCGCGTCGTCCTTCACTAGTATGTCAACTCTCGAACCCGGACAGATTGATATGGAAGCGCGCACTTGGACGCATAGACTGACATGTATTGTAGTGGCTACCTGCCTCTGGTCCTCTACCTCGGTACGCACATGCAATGAGCAACGGCAATGGACACCCCGACGAGTCTCGATTCTAACGCATGTCCTACAGGCTACACCCGCAGCGAGCCCGGCCATCCGTGATCCGGTACGACCCTGCCGTTGATTCGTTATGCTATCCAGGAGATTTTCGTGCTAACAGACTTTGCAGCCTTCTGTCTCCCCTTTCGTAAACGCCCTTTTCCGGCGGACAGACCATGCCGGGGAGAGCGTGAGCAAGCATGCCAGGCGCCGCGTCACGCGACCCTGGCCCAGGCCTTGACGAGTTCAACGTGCCCGCTCCAAGCTACAGAACGGCGTGTGAGCGTGAAGGAACTCAGCGGAGGAACAATTAAAAATGAAAGCATGCATACGAAACGAAATGAAACACAGGGCATGACTTTGATGTCCATGAAAAGAGAAAAGAGTAAAGAGGATAGCGTTCTCGAGGGCGCTTTTCTCGAGCGCCTGCCTCTCGTCCCTAGACAGGCGGACACCTTGTTATATTAGTATACGGACCGTATTTCACAAAAAAATAAACCACTCAATAGACCGCATGTTGTTTCCTCGTTGTGCTGCTGTGTTGTACTCTGTATTCCCTGCTCTGGACGTTCCTCTGACTGCTTAGTCATCCACCTAGTGCGTCATAGGTTCGGCAGTGGGGCCGCGCGCAAAGCAATTTCGAACGTCACCTCACCAGACCACCGGCTTACCACGGCACAAACTTCGTGGGCTTGCCATTTGTTTTGTTTCTAATCCGTTTTCACTTTCCATGCCCACCACACGGACATGACACCGGCACGGCCGCTGCGACTCTCCACCATATGACCTCTGCCGGCGATGCACGCCATGCCGGCCTGTCGCCGGCCCTTGTCGAGGCCGTGGCCGGCTTGACGGCCGGAGCGGCGGCGACGTTGGTCGTCCATCCGCTGGACATTGTCAAGACCCGGATGCAGAGTGAGTTTTCCCCGTGCTCGTGGCGGCCGATGGGAGCAGTGATGGCAGCCAGAGGTGTTGGGCTGGGAACGTTATCATCATTTGTCACGTCTTCTCTCACGATCTCTGACGATCGCTTCACAACAAAGCAAAGTGTCCCGCGCCTCTACTGATAGCCCAGTCTACAGCACAACAGACGCAGCCGGCGCGGCCACGGCACGGCCGTCCACGTCGTCCGTCGTCCGCGGCCTGCTGAACCAGCCGCGCCCGCTCGCCGCGCTCTACCGCGGGCTGACCCCAACCTGCTGGGCAACGGCACCAGCTGGGCCGCCTTTTTCTTTTTCAAGTCGCGCATGGAGCAGCTGCTGTCGCACGCCACCGGCACGTCGTCGCTCACACCCGCCCACTACTTTGTGGCGTCGGGGCTCGCCGGCGCCTGCGTCCAGGTCATCACCAACCCGCTGTGGGTGCTCAAGACGCGCATGCTCTCGTCGGACCGCCACGCGGCCGGCGCGTACCCGAGCATGTGGGCCGGCGCCAAGCGCATCGTGAGGGAGGAAGGTGTCGGCGGCTTCTACCGGGGACTGGGCGTCAGCCTGATTGGCGTGTCCCACGGCGCCGTGCAGTTTGCCGTCTACGAGCCGCTGAAAAAGTTTGTCATTGCAAAAAACGACGGCAAGAGCAGCAACGAGACAACGCTCATCGTGTCGTCGGTGGCCAAGTTCGTCGCCGGCGCCGTGACGTACCCGTACCAGGTCGTGCGCAGCCGGCTGCAGAACTACAATGCCGACGCACGTTTTGGGCGCGGCATTGCCGGCGTGTCGCGGCAGCTGTGGCGCGAGGATGGCGGCCGCGGATTCTACCGGGGCGTGGTGCCGAGCGTGGTGCGCGTGATGCCGGCGACGTGGGTGACGTTCCTGGTGTACGAAAACGTAAAGTCCTATCTGCCACGGTGCTTTGAATGAGCTCTCGAGGTAGGCAGTGCGTCTCATTTGTTCGCCATGCTACGCTTTTTTTCAATCTTCTTTTGCAGTCTCGTACAACAGTTTCAGGATAGATCTTTGGGAGCTGGTCCCTCACATACCTTTACCGATAGAATGTATACCCTCTCACATCCCATCAGTAGGCTCTCTTTGCATTGTAAAAGAAGCTGCTCTGCTACGTTGGGATACCACGTCGCGGTGCTGAAATAGATCTAGGTTGAGGCACAACCTGCGTCGTAGGAACGCTGGCCATTGTCGACAGATCAGATGTGTGGCGCGTGGGTGTCGCTGTTTCTGGATGGCACTCGTACAGCTGGCAAATACTTCTCCCAAGCTGTCAGCATCTTCAGCAGCACATTGGACGACGGCACATAATTTTCATGGCGCCTCTATGTCCACATTTGTTTCAGATTGTCGCCAGAAAGCTTTAAAGCCTCGCATTGAGAAGTCGATTTTTACGAACACGCTGGCGACAGACCACTGGAAAAATGACCAGAAACAAATGAGGGGAATCTTGAAGACAGTATGCGGGATAAGGCATGCAACGAAGGAGGCTTTAGGTAAAAAAAAATCATTACTGTCACAGGCGGAAACATCCCGGCATTGGCACACAGCAGCCGGCCATAATTGAGCTGCTGTAATACATTACTATATCCTTTTTTATTACCAGGCCTACCTATTTTACCTCGTTTACTGCAGCAACGTTTTAGTTTTACATATGCGTAAGAGAAGTAAATAAGCACACTCTGGTGCTTTAGAGCTTTGAGATATCGATGTTGATGGTTGTTGACATGTCGATAACGTCAACCGCACGATCCAATTCAAACGAGTGTCTTTTCTTAATATCATCCTCTGTACGTAGGCGTTTAGCGCGTGGTAATAATGTGCTTTGTAGCACACTCTGCAAAAAGAGGACCAAGCACTGGACAGCAACCTCACTTTTCTTTTTCTTTTCATTCTTATCTTTCACTGTTGCCAACCTCTGATCTCTCTGCTCTGCCTTTCTTCTGTGCCAGTCCTGTCCCCCTCGCTCTTCCTCATCATCACGAATCCAATAGGTAAGAACCTTGATTTTCTTTTTCCGGTCCCTGTCGTCTTTCTTCCTCCTTACTTTCCACTCTTTCATCTCGTTTATTTCTTCTCCGTCTGTCTCCGTCTTCTTCACACCGGGTAGGCCCGCGGAGACCTTGATACTCTCATCCACTCATCCACATCCTTCAAGGTTTGGCGCTGGCTTGGCCCTGCAGACGGCTGCCAAGGGAGGATGGACGGACGCGGAACCCTATTGTCAAATCAATATAGTATCTTTTGTACATGGGCATTTGGGCTTGGGCGACAGGATACATGTGCGCTGTTCCGCCGATATACACGCGTCTACGTGCCTCGGCTTATTCAGTTCATCCAGCATTTCCACGACCTCCTATCTCTTTTTCGCCACCGTCCCCCTCACCGTCCCCTGGCCTGGCTTTGTTGTTGGAGGCCGGGGCGATACCTCCGCATCTCGCATCTCTTACTCTGCATGCCTTGCATCTCTTACTGCCACCCCTCCAGCACGCTGCCTTGAGTCAATTGGTGTTTTAGAAGAAGTGTCTTTCTCTTCATCTCGCTTCTGCCATTGTCTCTAGCTGGCATGGCCCTTTTATCCTCTTTTATTGCCTTTTTATTGCGTTTTCGAATTTACGCTTTGTACTCTACTATTGTGTCTCTCATATCCGCACACGCCCCCAGTCCATACGCGACTAACTGCTTTCTGTATACCGCGTAGCGGCCTCTCATGGAGATTTCAAGAACAAAGGTACTGAGTGATGTCACGACTACAAGTGATGCTACGTCCCTTGGCACGAGGTCCGTCCTTGCACAAGCCGGAGCTGACTATATACCGCGGGCCACGAAGCAAGCGTCTCGACTGCGTTCGATTGTGATTGTTGACAAGCTGGAAATGCTGTGCTCGGGCAGGTCTCGGAACAATATTGCGTAATTCCGTGTGTAGCACACGAGATTCCGACGACATGGTGGCTTTCAGGAAGAAAGAACACAAGCCGAAAAAGAAACTGCATATCCAAGATCTCGGGATTGCGATTCATTTCCACACGCCGGCCCCCAAATTACATGTCTTTCCATCGGTTGTCTTTGCCTCGTTTGGGATCGTGAAGGCATTGGCCATGCCGGTCATCAGATCAAACAAAGCCTCGCGTCCCTCTTACGCGTATTGCTATTGAGGCTTTTGCTCATATCAAGGGGTCGTGACGATGCGAGGGAGAAGGAAAGGAGATGCTCTGGGTCTCTCGCTTTGGGCACCTTCGGCACTGCAACGATGCTAGGGCGTGGGACACCTGGAAGGAGAGGAAGGGAGGGGGAGGTTGACAAGAATGTGCGATACACTATTGGATCAGGGACTTGAAATCGGACGTCGATCACCGCCAACGGCAATTTTTCTTTGGGTTGTCCACCCTGGGGCAAGCGTTATGAAAAAAGAAGAAGATAAGAAAAAAGAAAACAAAAGAAACAATAATTAATCCGCCCCCGCATAGGCATGTATCGAGTACAAAACACATTGTCTTGAGGGGGCCGATTGTCTTTGACTTGACTGACAGCAACGGAAAAAGCAAAGACTAAGGGGAAGATAGATATGAGGAAGAAGAAGAGGAAGAAGAAAAGCAGACGTAGGCACATTCCCCTGTGTTTTCTTTTTCAAAGACTATCGATAGACCGTATAGACCGTTCCAGGCCTCTTGCCTCTCATGTCTCGAGCTCGTAAGAGTGATAATCACCAGCGAGAAAAGGAAATAAGTCAAGGAGTAGTAAACGAGAAAAAGGAAATTAGAAAGGAAGGAGAAAAGGAAACAGAGGGAAAGACAGCACGCACACATATGAACCTATACAAGCAGACACACAGACCTAGGGCGTATCCTACGGTGTGAAGGCACGGTACAAGTGAAGAGGGTGTCGTTGAGACAGGACGCGCGATATTGCATCAAAAAGCAACTACAGGGCATTGGGCACATTTCTGGAGATAGTCCTACAGTTGCCGGGCTGGTGTTCTACGTGTGAGAGTTTCGGAGAGTGCTGTCCGGAGTACGTTCATCCCAACCATCTGGCATCTAAAAATTATGTGCCTCAAGGGATTGAGTGCATTACAGGCGCGTACTGTTCGTTTTGCCTTGTGCGAATGCGGCTCATAAAAGGCCAAGTGTGCCGTTTTGTCGTCTATGCTGCCGTTTGTCTTTTTTTTATTCCGTCTGCTGAATAAAGATGGAAGGTTTGGGGCAATACGATATTTCAGACAGAGGCAGCCAACGGAAGGCACAGCCAGACAGGGCACCCATTTCTGACTTACATCCATGGCGTCCGACTCGGATTAAAAAGAAACGCCATTCCTCCCTTGTAGAGGGTGAGACATTTATCCTGGGGGAGAGCTGAACTAAAGAAGGCAAACAAAACTGACAAGAGGGAATAGGACAGAAGCGCCTGTGCGTTGGCCGTTGCAGATGCGTTATAGGCAAGGGAGAGCTACGGGGCGACCAGGTCCAGCTGACTTTTGCTGGTAGTCAAGAATGCCGATTATCTAGATTTGCCTTTTTTCTCCGGTCTCAACAATACTGAGTCTTATTAGCCAATAGAGAGGGGTGTGGAAAGGGAGAAGGTTTCTTTTTCCATCGTCGATCATCCCCTCCCCTTGCATGCAAGACCCGTTGTGGACACGTCGAGAGACAGAAAGAAGAGACAGAAAGACGGGCTGAAAGAGGAAGAGAAAAAGAGAATGGCGAGAACGAACAAGAAGCAAAGGCAAAGGACAAACAAAGAAGAAACATTGAGAGTTGAGTGAGAGCCGGGCCAGTGCTCTCCTGGGGTGTTTCTTTTCCTTTTCTTTTTTTCTTGCCACTGGATGCCTTTTCTTATAAAGGCATTGTTGAACTGAGCTGGACCATGACAAAAAAAGACATTAAGATGTACGCCCTCGTCTCCGGTCAATATTCTCCCCATTCTGCTCGTTTTCGTTTCTTCTTCGCTTGTTCCTCATACTTTCTCCTCTTTTTTTCTCCTAGCGGCGCCTAGGATCGACAAGGTTATATTTTTCTTCCATGTACGGAGTAGTGAGGCCCGTCATCAGCCCTTCTTTGGCCATTGCTTTAGTTCGCGCTGGTTTGCGCCACGGCCCTATAGTTTTCTCAATTGGAGGCCAGTCACGTCTAGGACAGCTGGCCGATCTTCCGTGATAGCGGGCTCGTTTTCTTTCCCTCCCCGCTTCTCTCTCCTGCGGCTCGGTCACGCCCCCTTCCTCCCAAGGCTCGCCTAAGTAAATATGGTCTGTACAGATGCGAGACAATTGCATTGTCTCTAAATGCAAAAGAAAGGGACAGCTTTTTTGATACGCTCTTCTCCATTCGGCATCCACTACATTTCTCCCTTGTGCACCATAGCTCCTGATTTCGGCGTGTCTGAAAGAACTATTTTGTTTTATTTCTCATCAATATTGAACCATGCGTTTGCTTGTTAGAGACCCTGGCTGTCGATCCCGTGTTTTTTCCTGGAGAACAAAAAAGCGGGGTGCACGGTCGATTCGCAGGGAGAGGATCTTTATACGGTCTCTAGGGCACGAACATTGCGAGGGGTGCATCCTACTTTGAAAGGTATCGTTCGACAGTTGTATACGGGCGGCCTCTATGAAGACCCGTACTCCATATTTGTTTTGGGTTTGAATGCCAATTTGCTTGTTGGATCTCTGTGAAAACATCACATGTTTTTCAGCTCCCTTCTCAAAGCATCCCGCGTCTTTTTCCTTTGCCTGGTATTTTTACAAAAAATACACAAAGTTCAACAGCTTTTTAGTGTCGAGGTGCGAGGTGCATTGTCCTGTCGATTTCCTGCCTTTTTTTTCTCTCCTTTTTGCTGTTTGCATTTCCTGTAAATGTTGGCAGATTTCTAGACCGAAAAAGAAAACCAAACAGCAGTCAATCGTGCCATGCACGTGAAGTGGACAAAAGTTACAGAGTACATAGGCGTTCGCCAAAGTGAAAATGTGAAGCAGAAGGGGCAAAAGGCCGCCACAAATAGAAGACGAATCCGCGTATTTCGCACTGGAATAAGAAAACAGCGGCCCGGAGCGTGATGTGGGAGGGAAATGCGGGCTGGAAATGGGGGCTGAACCATGGAGTCTGCCATTTCCCACCCGTTTCAACAGCCGTCTAAACCAACGTCGCATTCAGCCTCATTCTTGGGCTTCATTCGCCCCAAGACTGCAGCTACTCCATAGTCTGTATTGGCAAATGTATCGAGTTGAACAGGCAGAGTTTGTTTGCTGTCAAAAAGTTGCAAAATGAAAAGAAAGCCACTTTCCTTAAGAATGGTTTCGAACAGGACAAGATCCCTCTGTCGGCATCTGCAATATTGCGCATTTAACAGCCATTTAGTCTCTGTATATTTCTGTCAAATAAAAAAAACCTCGTTGCCGTCTTTCCATTCTTCCACAAATATTACCACCAGAGAAAAGACTAGCCTCGTCGTTTATAGCCCTGGCATGTTTATGGAGCCTCACGGGAGAATAGACTGTCCGTGTGGTCTCTTCTTGGCGGCCCCTTCTTGGCGCCTGGGGCGAGCTGAACAAGAGATATCTAATCTAAAGACCGATGCATACGAGACATCCCCTTGTGGCTTACGTATTGATACTGAGTATTCTCGCTGCTATTGCCTTTCTTGCAACAGACAATAACACATCGGCAGTGATTGCCGGCACGATTCGTTTCCCACAAATGAATTGATTCCATCGAATGGCCCTTCTGCGTATTGAGTAATGATCGGTCCTTTGGCCTGCAAGTCTCGTATGGTCGCGATTGGCATGATAGATGATTGACTCGGTTGTGTTCTGGCGTGGTCTTTTTTTGTGCTTTGTGGTCTGCTTCTGTTGTTCTGTTACGTTCCAAGGGATGAATGAGCGCGTGTTCGGCGAGCAAGGACATAGCAGAACGAGAGAAATGAAAGAATAAAGGTAGACAAGAGAAAAAGTAGAAAGTATCGGCCGAATGGATACGGAGCAGCGCCGGTCCGGATACAAATAAAGTAAACACATACTCGTTTTTGCCCGTTTTCATCATAAATATAAATCTAGGGATAAAATGTATCTTATGTGTTCCTCTGGCGTGTTTGTCCGAGTCTGAGTCCAGTGCAGACCAAAGACATGCGCCAGCGTCTCTTCCTTTCTTAAACGTTTTCGTATCCTCGTCTCCTCTTCCCATCGGCGTCTGTGTTTCCCCTATTATACCTCGAACCAATCGCAATCATTCTCGCCCTGTTACTTCGTAGGCTTAATTTGTATATAACCAAACACCTCGATCTTGGGGCGGCCCTCTCTCCTCTCGCTCCCTTTCCATGTCTTTGCCTCCTCTCGTAAATTCGAATCAATGCTGCGCTTAGCCCTATATTTGCTTGGTTCGTTTTATCCTATCCTCCATGGGTCTATTTGGGGGACGTTTGTCTCATCTACATTATTCTATTTTATTTTTCAATGGCTTCATCTCATACCCGCAAGTGCCCGTGAGGGCTTCGATGGCTTGCAGTGGCTTTGCGAGGCTTGGCAAGTGCGAAATCGCTTGTAGAAAAGAAAGTATGAGCGTGCTGAAAAATATGCCATGTTGTTACAGGAATTCTACTGTTGGTAAATACATGCACGAGGCGTATAGAAAAACTCCTTTGAGACTTTTTGTCAGCCACCATCTGCATCACATGCCGCCATGCGCTTTGCTATGCCGTTGTCTGGAACGTCCGGACATCCTGTCTTATCAGTCTTCTTCGTCTGCACCTCCTGCCGCCTTATCCGCATACACGCGCTTCACTCGCTAGCTTGCCTTGTGCCTCGTTTTCGGTCGCCAGCGCACCATGGCGTACCAAATAGAAGGCAATGGCCGTTTTTGAACCAATGCACCGGAAGCGATCTTGACAATACCAAGGGGTGGTACAGAGAGATGAAAAGGGGAGCGCATGATTTGTCCATGGAAGAGACAAACTTTGCTTGGCGATATTCTGGCATCTTGCCTGAAAACACTCTGCGCATGTATATAGTTACAATGCACAATACAATATAGACCTTGCTTCAGGTTGTTTTGGTGTTTTGCTGTTCTTTTGGGCAGTATGCAGCTCGCCTGCAAGATACCTGGAGACATGGCAATGTGATGTTGATGCTCATCCCTTGATAGTACTTTGTATCGGCAAATGCTGATTTGCCTGCCTTTTCTTTTTCTCCCTTTCCTTCTTTTTCCGTCGTCTGTTAGCACACCTTCTCGTTCATAATGTGGCAATGCTTATTGGCAATTCACGTTGCAGACACGCGTTTGTGTTCTGAGCAGGCATGAATCGTAGGTGTCGCCGAGACAAATGTGGGCTGTCCAAGGGCGGAAAAAAGACCGATGGAGCCAGCGGACAGATGGGCTGGACCCAATAAAGACAAGACAAGACGATATATACAGAAACGACACGTCGTATAACAGAAAAGGGGCCGCCGAAAGGAAGCAAGGGGAGAACGAAGACAGACATCACGGGACTGAATAGCGGCATTCAGAAAAGTCTCAGACCCGTTTGAACCCTGTGGTCAAGCAGCGAGACGTTGATTTGCCTGCTGCATGGCGTTCTGACAAGTGTGGCTTGCTGTTTCGAGGAAGTACATGTACTCGCGCCTACGAAGCACATGCCATACGAGGAGTCGTGCTACTACCTTTACCAGATCCTCACTACGGAGCACCTAACAAGCCGAGAGCTAAGACAAACGCCGCAGGAGGTGAGAGGGCTGGACTGTGGGGACAAGACTGTGTTTTACTCTTTGCTCGTCAATGACTGCTTTGTAAGCCTCAAATAGAAAGAGGAGCCGATACGACCCTCGAGATCACGGGATTACGTCTCTGTCGCCGACTTCTCCGGTCCACTTTCCTCTTTCGGGGGAATCTTCGATGAAACTCGTCCAGGTTCATGGATCGACAGAGAATGAAAGAACGAGAACGAAAAGAATTACAGATGACTCAAAGCGGAAAACGCAGCACGATTGCTGTCCAGTTTTCAGATGCATTAATGAGTGCACACACTAACTCTCAGCTGCAAAGAGCTAGATGAGGGAAAAAAATGAGAGCGATGGTGTCTCCGAACGGAGGACCAATGATACCCATACCCCGTTTCGCAAGGGGGGGATGCGCAAAGTAGCCCCAAAGTAGAGTGATCCACGCCCCCTCGCTTGTCCGGCTTTTTGCCCCATGCTATCCCGCTCTGGGACTCGGCCTGGCTCTTTTTCTGCCCAGGAGCTTGCGAGCTTGGGTCCCGTCCATAAATCTCCCCGGAGGATGGCCGTTCCATAATCCTCTGGTTAAGCTGATCAGGTTCCATCGACCTGAAACTGGAAACCTGGAAACGAGGATGATTTTGCCACAAGGATTGACCCAAAACTTGTGCGTTGGTCCGGTACGGCGTATTACCGAGTAGAAATAATGCATCTCTCTTTCATCTTCTCGTTTCTTGTTCTTCTTCTTACACCTTGCCACCCTCATCCGTACGAGGGCTACTTATCTTCAACTTGCTTTACCGCTACTAATAACAGAAATTTGTAGATTGGGTGGGTTGCTTCAGAGTGTGTGCATGCCATGCACTGCTGGACCATTATCATGTTTATCAGCGATACATTCCCAGAAAAGCAAACAACTTGCGCTATGGGGGGGGGTCCTTTTCTGTTGTAGGTGTCCCCTTGGTCCCCGTTGCTGCTGCCCGGCCACTCGTCTTTCCCCGAATAAGAGATCGATGTTGCATCTTCTGTTTCGAAAACGAGTTGATCATCTTGAGGTGGGAAGGGGTGTGAGAGACAGAAAGAAAAGTGGAAGGAAAGAGCAAAGGAAGAAGAAAAGGAACAAAAAGACAAATAATTGACAGCAGGCGGACAAAGCTTTCGACCCGGCCAAACCACAGACGATCACGGAGATGTTGCCGTAGATGTACGAGTATTAACATCATGTATAGTACATGTATCAGAGCAGAGAAATAGGAAATAAAATAAGGCCATGATTGAACCCCAAATGCTCTGCCGCAAATAACGAGAGAAACACGTGCAGAGGTCGCCATCACCGTTATTTCATACCTTGGTTCTGCATGAAGCAACCATGTTTTTGTGAGATCACAAAGTACTAAGAGGACTCGATGTGTACTTTGTTATTGTCAGAGAACTGCTAGTGGTCTGTGTCGATAAAAAAATTAAAATGGAAAACTCCATAGAATGAGTGTATCTTCCTTTTCTTTCCTATTTCTTTCCCTTTCGGGAGTCTCCCCTGAGCAAGAAGTTATCGTAAACAAAATGCCCAAAACCATTTCCCACATCCTTTTTTTCTCTTTCCCCCCTCTGGACCCAATCTAGTGTAATGCAAAACATCCATCGTTTTTTCTTAAACCAAAAGAATCCCATTTTTTTCAAATGCAACACGCTGCGCACAATGCAACGCCGAGCCCGAGAGGGGCCTCTCAACCAATGCTACGTTTTGCTCGTTTTCCTGAAAGAGATTTGCGCAGCCATTCCGCATTAACTCTCCAGAACAGGGGGCAAAAGGCGGCCAATTTTCTGCTTCTTCTTGCTTATGTCCTCCCCCAGTTGTGACCCCCGTTTTGTTTCGCATTGTTTTTGTTTTCGCATTAAATTTTTCGTTGATATCACATGGTTTCCCCTTCCTTTTCCCTTTCTTTTTTCTCTTCTGCTCTTTCTTTCCCTTCTTTCCCTCTTCCCTTCTTTCCCTTCTTCCCTTCTTTCCCTTCTTCCCTTCTTCCCTTCTTTCCCTTCTTTCCCTTCTTTCCCTTCTTTCCCTTCTTTCCCTTCTTCCCTTCTTCCCTTCTTTCCCTCTTCTTCCTTCGCTTGCCCTTCTTCCCTCTTTCCCTTCTTCCCACGGCCCCCCCGTACCGCGAGGCCTGTTTCTGGCTCTCTCTCCTCTCTCGCTCTTTCTTGTTCTACCCATCACATATTTCTGCACTTTCGTTCGTTGCCTGTTCTCTTTTCTTTTCTTTTATGGGCGAGCTGCTATGGCTGTAGACAAGTCTTGGAGTCTATATAACCGTCGTTGTACAATGTACTTCGTGCTCACAATTGTACGTCTAGTACATACTTTCTTTTTGCTCTTTTGTGGGCTCGCTTGATTGTAACAACTTCTTTTGCTATTTGTTGCTCTTTGGCTGTTGCGTCTATCCGTCTCGTGGAATTATGAACAGGCAAAAAAACATGGCACATCTTTCCCGTCCAGAGAACATTTTAATATACTTCGTCGCAGTTAGGCTTCTTGGTCCTTATTTGTCTTCTTAGTCTTTATACATGCACATGAGATAACGATGGTTTACACAAACTTGAATACCAGCCCTTTCCCACTCTAGCGGTGTAGAACCTGAAAAGTACCTTGTATTGTACTATGCATCTGAGTACTTTTATTTCTATCTCTCAGCTACTTTTCCTGTGGCCTTTTCGATGACAATGTTAAGATGACCACCGATACTTTATCTTTCCACCCCTAGGTCAACCAAATGCACATAAGCAGAGTCGCTAGAACAGCTCCTGAAAACACAGACTAACCATGATACAAAACACATAACAGATGTACTTATTTCTTACACAACATTTTGTATACTTTCGCTCTCTGTCCTCGCGCCTATTGACATTCCATGTCTATCGTTGACTGCGCCGTCACTATAAAAGAAACAATAATTAATCCGCCCCCGCATAGGCATGTATCGAGTACAAAACACATTGTCTTGAGGGGGCCGATTGTCTTTGACTTGACTGACAGCAACGGAAAAAGCAAAGACTAAGGGGAAGATAGATATGAGGAAGAAGAAGAGGAAGAAGAAAAGCAGACGTAGGCACATTCCCCTGTGTTTTCTTTTTCAAAGACTATCGATAGACCGTATAGACCGTTCCAGGCCTCTTGCCTCTCATGTCTCGAGCTCGTAAGAGTGATAATCACCAGCGAGAAAAGGAAATAAGTCAAGGAGTAGTAAACGAGAAAAAGGAAATTAGAAAGGAAGGAGAAAAGGAAACAGAGGGAAAGACAGCACGCACACATATGAACCTATACAAGCAGACACACAGACCTAGGGCGTATCCTACGGTGTGAAGGCACGGTACAAGTGAAGAGGGTGTCGTTGAGACAGGACGCGCGATATTGCATCAAAAAGCAACTACAGGGCATTGGGCACATTTCTGGAGATAGTCCTACAGTTGCCGGGCTGGTGTTCTACGTGTGAGAGTTTCGGAGAGTGCTGTCCGGAGTACGTTCATCCCAACCATCTGGCATCTAAAAATTATGTGCCTCAAGGGATTGAGTGCATTACAGGCGCGTACTGTTCGTTTTGCCTTGTGCGAATGCGGCTCATAAAAGGCCAAGTGTGCCGTTTTGTCGTCTATGCTGCCGTTTGTCTTTTTTTTATTCCGTCTGCTGAATAAAGATGGAAGGTTTGGGGCAATACGATATTTCAGACAGAGGCAGCCAACGGAAGGCACAGCCAGACAGGGCACCCATTTCTGACTTACATCCATGGCGTCCGACTCGGATTAAAAAGAAACGCCATTCCTCCCTTGTAGAGGGTGAGACATTTATCCTGGGGGAGAGCTGAACTAAAGAAGGCAAACAAAACTGACAAGAGGGAATAGGACAGAAGCGCCTGTGCGTTGGCCGTTGCAGATGCGTTATAGGCAAGGAGAGCTACGGGGCGACCAGGTCCAGCTGACTTTTGCTGGTAGTCAAGAATGCCGATTATCTAGATTTGCCTTTTTTCTCCGGTCTCAACAATACTGAGTCTTATTAGCCAATAGAGAGGGGTGTGGAAAGGGAGTGTAGTTGCAAGTGTGACGATGCAATAATTATGGTAGAATGGTGATATGGTGTTTAAAGCAGAGTGAGTGAGTCAATGGCGAGAGATGATGAAGCGTTACGTAATTTTCTATTATGCTGGAATAGAGTACGCGAGGCAAGGCTACATGAGCTCTACGTATCGCTACACGATCGGTATGCATGAAGAAGACAGTGACATACCGTACGAATCAATTGAGTAGTGTTCTCATATTATACAGCCAATTACGAACCGTACGCAGCAATACAACGAGAAGAAACGAACAATTGAGGAACAATGAGACGAAGAGTGGTGTGTGTTGCTTATTCACATTGATATGTATAATTATATCTCGAAAGGCGGTAGTACGATATTATATTTCCCATAGCAGCAAATTTGTGTAGGAACAATTAATTGTACTGGATTTGCATATGAGACATCAGTCTAGCCATGATTTTATTTTCTCAAGGTTTCTATATTCTCTGTAGTTCTCTTTGGTATATTTCCTCGCGTCATCACCTTCTAGCTCTTTTGAGTTCGACGTTTCTGCCTGTTCGTTCTCCGTTCATTTTTGACTTCTTTTTTTTATACAGTGGCCAGAACATTGAATTAATTAGTAGTTTTATGGAATGCAGTAGGTTGTATGTGAGACAACGCACCCTGTGAAGTATCATATGCTACATGTAACTTTTGTACTGCATCTGATGTACATGCAATCGATGCGCGTGTATGTTTCGCCCTGTCTTATATATCGTGGAAATGAGGCTTGGCACGGTATTAGATGGCATGAATGGAGCCCGTGCTGTGAGTGGAGTTAAACTTATCAGAATGAATATAGTATTTTTGTCCCGCAAAAACGCCAACCATTTCGCTTCCAAAGAGAGCAAAGCCCGAGGTGTTGGGAGAGAGTGAGAGGAGAGTACTTGTGAGAGAGAGGAAGAGAGAGGGCGAGGAGAAGAGGGCCAGAAGCGAGCGAGAGCGGGAAAGACATTGTCATAAATCATTTTTGTTCTTTGCCATTCTCGCTTCCTCTTAGTGCAGCTTGCGGGGCCAATGACCTCGTGCGGCCGGCCTCACTGATGCAACGCCTGCTGAGTGAATCCCCGGCAGGATTTTTTGAGGGTTTTGTCTTTGACGTTGAGAGATTTGTGTTTGCTTTGCCCGCAGATGCTCTCTCTCTCTCTCTCTCTCTCTCTCTCTCTCTCTCTCTCTCTCTCGCCGAAACTTTAGAGGGTGAGTAGGTAAGTGAAAACGACAAAGAAATTTAGGTCTTGATTAATCTTCATTTCAACTGGCAAAAGAAGACTCTGCAGATTGTTCGATATACAAGGATAAATGGAAACAAAGAAAGGCCAAGGAGAGTGGGAGGGGCAACCATTTTTACTCCTTTTTCAATCTCAATAACCAATCTCGATGTATCCCGAGCCAACAGGTTATAGGAGGATGTTGAGTATGAAGTGCGAGGAACGCGGTGAGGAACGGCGGGTGAGAACGGGCGGGTAGAAGAACGGCGTTATGACGAAAAGGCTCGGGCTTCCCAGGATCCCGTCTACCAGGATCAGCTGTCACTCCTTATCCTAAGTGGCACACAGCGCATTGCCTGTTGTTGATGTGTGATGGAAAACAATGAGCAGGACAGACTGACGAGCAGAGAAGGCGAATCATAGGAAAGTGAGGCGAGTAGAAAGTAAGGCGAGTTAAGAACAAGCTAAGGCTCTTGTGGTTTCGTCATCTTCTCTTCTCGCAGGGGATGTTTCTTTACAAAAATGAAGAAAAAAAGGAGGTTTCTTTCACGCCAACTTTGGCGGTCAAATACGAATATTCCCAATTCATGTAACGAGAGAACATTTTCTTAGTCAAAACGAGTTGAAAAATGAGATGTCATTTTTGTGAAGCACACCAACAGCCTGGCTTTACCAGAACAGGCCATTGACCGCCATGACCATCAATCACGCCCAGTCCTTGTGGACACCGGCGACTATTTAGAATGGCGATTAGAAATGGCGAGTTAGTTGATGATTGATCATGTTGTGAGGAGACAGGAAAAAGAAAGAACGGATCAACGACTTGCCAGCAATGATTCACATGAAATCCACAGGGAAAAGAGTAGCGATGAGATAATATGAGTAGACGAAGAGGCACACTCAAAAACAACTGCCAGCGACAACAGCCCGACCAAGAAGAAACTACCCTGATAATGCAAATTAATAATATTATGAATAATATATGAATGAATATTAATACAACAATAACAATTAAATAAAACACATGAACAACACATGACAAGATGACGGTTGATGTTGCTCCTCATTTTTATAGTAGGCAGCCTCAAACAACGGCCTGCTGTCTCGTATCACCCGCCTTGCTTTCTCTTTTCATGTATCCTTATATTTAATCAGATTGATAGACGGGAGCTCACTAAGGACTCAGTTACGAGAACCACATTACGCCAGCGCAAGAAATTACCTGGGGCAAAATACAAAATTACAGGTATATCTACTTGCCCTCATTTGCCCCTTTTTTGCCCTCATTTTTCCCATGAGCTAGGCTGCCGGACCCTGGTTACCTTTTTGTGTTGCTACCTTGGGGGCCTGCGGCGCGGATCGGTGGCGGCCTAAAGAAGTTAGCGAGGAGCCAAACTCGCGCGAGTGGGCACCAAAAAGAGCGAGGACGGTGGGCACTAATAGGCGCTGACAGGACATAAGATATGCCCTGTTGGGCGCTAATGACAGGGCCGACCGGCTAGGGCACTTGGCTGCGGCGCGGCACTTGAAAAGGGCCTGACAGGATGTAGGGGCAGCCCCCCTAAAAAGCAGCCTGTGTTTTGTGCTTCCATTTCTTCCCTGCCCCAGCCAGTGCACATCAGCCGTCCTTTTTTTTCTTGGACGGGTTTGCTCGACCCCCCCCGATCTGCATTTACCTCCACAGACACACAAATAGACACCAAATAGACAAAAGAACCTCTTTAATTGCTTTGCTCAATTGGGACCAGCGGATGGCCAAGTGGTTCCAAAGGACGGGGTCTCGACCAGATCCTTGCGCATCACGGGAGTTAGATTGGTATGAATGGTGGCTTTTTTCTCTTTCATTCTTTCTACATTGCGGTTCCCCCATCGCCTAAAGAACATTACATGTACGAAAAAGGAGTGGTGTGGGCAGAAAGAGAGGTCGGCGTCCGCCGCCGACACGGCTCTGGCATTTCATTCTCTGGCTGTGGCGTGCTTTTTTATTATGAGAAAGTAAAAGGACGGTGGGTGTGACCAAAGACACGCAAGGATTGCAATGGCACAGTGCGCTGCGGCAGATGTCCTTTTTTTTTCTGCTGACAATTGTATTATTGGAGTACCTTTTTTCTTCAATTTCCCTCTGGCAGCAGCTTTGCCTTGTTCAATACCCATGTATTACTGCCCGTCTGCCCCTGCTTCGTCTCCGGCTTTCACCAGTTTTTTCCGGCATCGTTTAGGTTCTTCAATGCAATACCGCCTATACAAGTATTTCTTTTTTTCTTTCTTGTTTTTTTCTAATTAAGTCCCCTCCCTTGGCAGCAGCTTGTGCCTTTCAAAATACCACTGTTATTTCACTGCCCGTCCTGCCCCTGTGGTTCTTGTCCGCCTTTCCCAGTTTTCCCATAACTTTAGTCTTCATGCAATATCCCCATAGCAAGTATTTACTTTTTTCTTTCTTGGTTTTTTTCTATCTTCTCTCTTTTTTCTTCTGCATCTTCGTTAATCGTTGCTTTCTGCTTTGCCGGCACGGGACCGGGGAATAGATAGCCGGCGGTTTCCATCACGGCGACAGGTGTCGTGTTGCTGAAAAAGCTAGAACAAATGCAGAGACGACTCCATAGTCCCAGACCTCCCGTGTCCATTCATTTGTGGCGGAGATGCACACAAGGACTGAAGGACTGTGCATGCCACGATGCCAACGCTCTTTTTGTCCATCAACAACATAATGCACCAATGGGCAATGGGCAACGGGCTGCCCATGAAGAGAAGGGAGGGGAACGATCCTTTCTTTTTCCTTATTTTATTTTTCCTATCTCTTCTCCTTCCTTCTTCACTCACCGAGACGTTTGCCGACCTCCGCGCATTCTTGGTTGCATCTCAGAAAAGGCGGGAATACGAGGAGGGCAAGGCCGTAAAGACGCGCGGCGAAATCGAAGCGGCACGAGGCCTTCTTCTTGCTGTCTTTATTCAAACTGTATTGGGAGAACGAAAAAACCGAGTTCCCATGCAATGTACATGTGCAGAACGAAGGCGCCATGTCTCACATCGATGCTTGCCACCCCTCGTGTTCTATTGGGACGCGAGACATTTATCAGAGGGGCACGAAAGGCAAGGGAACACATACGAGTGAAAAAAGAGATGATATGTGAGAGGAGAGCAGTGGAGGCAAGCAACGGTAGAAGGAGGGTTCGATAAATAAAAAAGAGAGAGCGAGACCTGAAAGTTGCATCTCCGGCAGCAGGGAGACCGCCAGGAGGAGACCGAATAGTAAGCCTTGCTTGCCCGTATTCTATTCTTTTCTCTGAGCTCTTCCTTTTGTTCAACTTAATGAGAGGTTGACAGCGACAAGCAGGTGGACGGCATGAGCTCTGCATGACACGGGGGTGCAGGGCCAACTCGCAAGCTCTGTTCGTTTTGGCGTTTCTGGGACATTGAAAAGAAGCCATTACACGACAATGCAGATGGCAATTCAGAAGCATCTGAGCAAGTATATCACGGCCTACATGTAATGTACATGAAACTAGTTAATCTCGAGTGCTATACATTATTTAAGCCCTTTGAATTCAAAACTCATCAGAAACGAGACATGTTCTCATCAGGCAGAGTCCATGGCAAGGGCAAGAACCTATTTACTAAACAGCCACATTCTCCTCGGTGCACACGGCACGCCTCAGGAAAAGACACTTTTCACATGAAGGAGAAGAACGGACGGGAACGCCGATTTCAAGCTCGTTAAACCATTCTGCGCGCAAAGGCGTCCCCGTTCCAGCGTTGTTAAGTTCAGCGATGACACAGCTTTTACATCTGTTTTTTCTGTTTCTGTTTCTTTTCTCATAACGTGCCTGGCTTTCTTTTTCTACAGTCGGAGGGAAACGTCCGAGCGTCCTTCCGCGAGCTGGGGAATCCAATCGGGCCCTGTCGTTGTCGAATAACGGGAACGGTCGATGAAAAAGTTAAGAAAAAGGGAACCCAAAAGAAAAAGAAAGCGGAAAGTAAAATTGAAACCAAACGTGGTCCTGTACATTCGGCCGGTGACAAAAGGCGCGTCCAACCATCGACGATACAAATACATTACATGTACATCGTAACTTGTGTATGAGCTGAGCTGAGTGCTGCAAGGAGGGGGCGTTGCCTCTTTTTTTGGCCGTGCATCTTGACCGCATTATTCGTATTTCCCTGATTCCGATTCTCCCCCTTTTTTATTCATTGTTCTCCTGCTCTCTCGGGATTGGAAGAAACATTCCTTCACGGTATTGATGAACCAATGCAAAAAAAAAAAAAAAAAAAAAAAAAAAAACAAAATTAAGCAATGTGAAAGATGACTATATGGGGAGAAGTAGAACATAAAAAAGGGACCGGTGGAAAAGGCAGGATCCAGAATATGTCTCCACTGTTGCGACTCTACTGTGTCTCAGAAATTAGAGAGCCAGATCAAGGAAAGAGGCTGCATGAAGAGGATATCGGGGACAGCGAGATTCATTAGTCAAGTGAAAACAAAGCTGGAAAGTGCTCAGTATCCTACGTAGTAGAAAAGAAATTAACAAAGAGGGCAGTTAATGTTTTTCCCCCGTGTTGTGTCCCCCCTTTTTGGTTTCCCGCATATCGAAGAGCAATCGCCGGGTTTAGTTTTTTTTGTATTCTTTGGTATTTTGTATTTTTTTCTTTTTTCTTTTAAATGTCAGACCAAAACGAGAGGGGCTAGGGCCGGTAACCTTTTATTTGCCCCGGAGGGAAGATTAGAAGCAGACGTCAGGATATAACACGGGAATAGAGGAGAATAACGGAGAATAAGAAGAGTGGGAAATTCATTCCGGGATATTTGTTAAGTCTACCCGGGTACGACATGCTAACAACACAGGGACTAGCAGCAACGTGTTTAAAAGGACGGCACCACCAAAAACGGGTTTGAGCAACACAGACAAACGTGCACAAGGAGCAACAGTAGTTGACGGTTAAGACGCAGAAACTAGTGGTGTGGCAGGTGTTCCTACAGCGGGGAGTCAATGATGAGATCTTAAAATGTTTAACGATTAAATAGTTCTTTTAAAATAAAATAAAATAAAATAAAATAAAATAAAATAAAAATGAAATGAACATATAAAATAAAATAAAAAATAAAACTAAAAACTTAGTTCTTCCTCTCTTTTCTTTCTTTTTCTTTCCTTTTCTTTTTCCTTTTTTCTTTTTCATCAAAATCCTACCTTCAGTGGCCTTTTCCATAAAAAGGGATTACGAGTGAGCGGCAAAGTCCCCAAGAATATTTCTTCAATTGTTCATATGGAAGAAAAGCATACTACACATCAAGACTTGAGAGAGTTTTCCCAAACACTAAATAAATCAGTGTTTTTTTACCGTCCCTCCTTTTAACACAACTTCCTTCTCTCCCAATATTTTTGGGGTTTGCTCCCCACTTTGTGCAAGGCACTCTTTTCCACGTTTCATCCCATTCCGAGTCCGATTTCATTTTTTTTGGTAGCCGCTAAATTTTCCGGCTTTTGGCCAGGGGTCTAAAAGTTTTCCCCGCGTGGCCCAGGGGCCAATAAAAAAAGGGCCCCGTTTTCTTAACGGGGAAGATTTGCCACGGGCGTTTGAATTATGAAGCCGGACTTTTCCCGACTATTTCCCACCAGCCCAAGAGCGTTTTCTGTTTACAAAATAGACGCCCAATTGGACCCAAAAGAAAAAAAAAGACGGAAACAAGAAAAATATTTTTGCTGGGGCTCACAGAAACGTACTTTAATACTGTGAGACCCCTGGAAAGAATCATGAGATACCTGAGAGGATTATGAGAATGAAATCCTAAAACGGGAGCTGGGGCTGTGTTTCGGGGATTTTTCTGTAGTATTTTTTCTGCCTGGATTTTTCCTGTTCCGATTTTTTCTTTCTTCATTCTTTCTTTTCCTGTCCCCGCCGCCCTCCTTATCGGTGGGAGAACTTTTTACGTGTGCCCGAAAAATGCCTTTTTCGCTTTGAATTGCCTTTTTTGTGACTTTTGGGGGGTGACGGTGGCCGGGGGGAGGCAAAATAACAAACTCCCACCGGGTCACGGGTGAAGTAAGATATTTGTTTTAAGATACTATTTAGTAAGGTGATTACCCGAAAGCACAAAACAAACACAAACCAAACAAAACAAGCCGTGGGCCCTTGGGCCAATTTTTAACCCGGGGCCTTTTCCCGCAGTGAAAGGATTTGGGTTTTTTCCTCTTTTTCCGGGGAAAGGGGAGGCGCTTTATTGTCACTGCGTTTGATGCTGATTCTTCTTTCCGCGTAAAATTTTGGCCCTTTTGCCCCGCAAAATAGCAAAAATTGCCCCAAATTTGGGGTGGAAAATGGGGCCAGACTGAGTGAGGGTGGCCCTTTCCGCCACGGCCCCCAACCCGTTTTTCGTAAATCCAGTTCTTGCTGAAAACAGTTTTTTTTTCTTGGCGCGGTCCATCACGTCGTGTTCAATGTCGTGTTCATCACGTAGTATTAATACCGTCCGTGTAGAACTCCCTAACTGGACATCACTTGTGGGATTGGTGTTTCATCTCTCTCCTCTCTTTTTTTTTCTTTTTTTTTCTTTCCTTTCTTTCTCATCTTGTTCTTCCCCCCCTCCCCCCTTTCTCCCCAGGAACGAATAAAACCCCAAACATTTGCCCCCCCATCCATTTCTGAAAAAACCCAACGTGCTTTACGCATGCCTTGCCATTTGCCACTGCTGTGTCTCCATCCAGGATCCAGATCTAGGGGAGACTGCAGCAGCCGGGACTGTCGCTCTTTTCTTTCCTTGACCCCTGCAGCAGTTGCCAGTCCTAGGCTGCTACGAGTAAGCTCCTAGGGTCGGAGCGTCCGCGTGTTCCGCCTGGCAGGCAGAATGGAGGCCAAGGCCCGCTATTTCGTAGGGTATTGAACTACGGAGTAACTCCGTACGCCGTAGCTGCGGGACGGACGAGACCCAATTAGAAAAACGAGGAATAAAAGAAATAAACACAGAAAAAAGAATCGCCGATTTTACATCGAAAAGCGCGAGACTGCAACCATTTTCTTTGGCGAATCCTTTGCACTCTCGGCACGGCGATGCCCGGAAACCGTTTTTGGCCTTCTTTCTTCTCTTCTCTCTTCCTCCTCCTCCTCTTCCTCTTTTCCTCTTTTCCTCTCCTCTCCGTTGCGCCCACGATCTGATAACTGACGGCCAAATCACCGCGCGTTCGTCAGCGCTCGGTCCTGCTTGTGTCGTTGGCTCCTCCTAGCTCAAAGTCTGCCAGTAGTTCCGGGCACGGATAAACAGTCTCTAACCTCTTTAGTCGTCACGAACACTTGAGTTTTTTTTTTTTTTTTTTTTCTCTTCTGTCTTCCTTACCTCCATTTATTGTCGTCTTTTTCTTTCCTTATTTCTCTCCTCCCCTGTAAACGTCACCCCACGAGTCCGCCTTGCCTTTTCAGCTCGCCATTCTCTTTCTTTCCTTCGGGCTTGCTCTTCTGCTTCTTCTCTGCCTTCTTTTGAGCCTGTCTTGCGAGCTTGACCTGGCATTCTTTGCGCAGCTGCCTGCAACGCCGGCCTGACCCCTGTCAATATCCAAGACTAAACCTGCAGCTACTTCAGGGGTACACACAAGCAGACGTATGTACTCCGTTGCCACTATTCCACCACCCGCCTTCACCTCTCCGCTCATCTGCCGTCTCTCGATCGCCTCGTGTCTCGTCCAGTGAGTCTTTTTGTTGCTCCAGGATGGCTGCTAAAGAATAAAAGAAACCGTCTGACAGTAGTTTCCGTACAAGAAGTACAGACTATCTTTAGTTGCCATGCTCTGCCATGTTCTGCCATGTTTCTGTGCCTTGATCTGCTGCCGTTTTGCTCCTCTTTTCTTTCTTTTCTTTTCTTCCCATCAGCATGGCATAGTTCGTAGCCACCTTCGCGGTCGACATGGTGCACTCCGTGTGGAGCATGTACTTATGTACATGTACTGAGTACTCATAGCTCTGCTCTCCCCGTTCTCTGCCGTAATACCCAGCGATTGTTCTTTAAGATCCATCCTTGCCTTTGGTGCCGGGCCCGGTCCCATCCCTTTTTCTTTTTCTTTTTCTTTTTCTTTTTCTTTCTCTCTGCTCTTCTCCGTCCTTTGTGTTTTCTGGCTCCCCACCCCCCCTTCACCCCGGCCACTCCTGGTCATTCCTTGAGTCGCCGTAAAGTGTCTCTACCCAGGACAGTCTCCGTATTTAACAAGACTATTGAGAACAGAGCAAGAGCACATCATTACACCCCCCTCCACAGCACACCCACCCCTTCTCCACACCCCTCCGTAGCCTTAACAGCCCTTTCCGTGATCCTCGTTCTCTATTCCCTAGCCTGCTGGGTCGCAAGTCTCTCTTTCATTACTACGGAGCAGACCCAATGCCCCAAGCCTTTGTTGTTCCTTTCAAGAGAGGCAGGAGAAAAAGCAAACAAATGACAGAATACGTCGTGGTAAAAAGGGGCGGGCTTCGGCCTAGACCTGGACTGCTTGGTATTCCCTCCATGTTATTGACTCATCAGTCTCTCAGACACCGCTACGGAGTGGACTCCGTAGGTGAATAGACACCCCCTGCCTTTTTTCTTTCTTGTCTCAACGTCCTTGGGTTTCTTTTTTTTTCTTTTTTTCTTTTTTTGTTATTTTGATTTTTCCTTTATTTCTTTTGCACTTCCATCTTCCTTACACACATTGGCACCCTGGAAAAGGCACCCAGCCCTCTCCATGTTCCCCATTATCCCATCCCAACCCTCCCTACGCACTGGTATTGATTTGTTTTTTCTTTTTCCGCCTCGGACGGAGCACATCCCCCGCCAACACGACCCACGTCCTCGACACCTTCGCGAGCCTCTTGTGCTTCAACGGTGCTGGCCCATCTCGCCTCCACTCTCTCTCTTCCCCGTGTATATCATACAAATAGTCCGTCGCCCTCCATCGTTTCTTGGCCGATCGTCTTTGCCTAGTTTCTCTTTTTGTTTCTTTTCTCTTTTCTCTCTTCTTCTTTACTTTCTTCTTTATTCACCACACTTACTTTCAACTCGCCAAAACACTGATCATCGTCTTCTTTCTCTTTCTTCTTCTCTCTCTTCTCTCTCTCTCTCTCTCTCTCTCTCATATCATTCCTGTTTCCTGCATATCTGCCGGATTCTCGACTTCTCCTCCCCTTCACCACTCACCACTCACCACTCTTTCAAAAAGGCTCTCGCCGCCTTTGCTTTTTTTGCTCGGTCACCCTGTCCGAGCAAATCCCCCTCACCGGCAAACTGGCTCTCGCCGCGCAGCCACCCGACCCGCCGCACTGGGTGCGCTTGGTCCCAGGCGGCACCCGCCGCCACAGCATCACCACCACCACCATCAGGCAACAGCACCCTCAGCAGCCGCAGTATGTGGCTTCTTGATGCGCCGCCAGTCATGTCATACGATGCTCGCCCAGCGGCTGCCAGCACCAGCAGCACCAGCAGCACCACCAGCATCTGATGAACCCGGGGTACGGAGCCGGCCCGGGCCCGTCGGGGCAGCAAAACGCGGCCGCCGTGGCCAGTGTCGTCCAGTGTGGCCGGTCTGACGACAATGCCGCAGATGCCCGCCCATCCCAGCCATGCCCGTGACACTTTCGCCGTATCAGCACCACCATCAGCAGCCCGTGGCACCGTCCACCGCACCGCATGGACTCCCGGCGGGGCAGCAGCGTGGCCATGTCGGCTTCGTCACCGCACCTTGCCGGCGGCGGAGGGCCTCGGCCAGACGGTCACGGCACGCAGCTCGCCGCTGCTGTCGGGCGGGGCCTCGCACGCCGGCAGCCCGGCCGCAAGCGCCGTTCCTCGGCCTTTCCCGGCGGCCCCATCGCCTTGCTGCGTCTCGACACATCGTTCCGGCCCACGTTTACGACCCAGGTTGATCTGCTGATGCGGACGATCCAGGCCAAGGGCCGAGGCGGCCGCCGCAGCCGGAGGCGGCCGCCAGCGCTCGGCGCCAGCAGCGGCGAGATGCCGGGCTACAGCCCCAATACCGGCGCCCAGCAGCAGCAGCAACAGCAACAGCAACAGCAGCGACTACACCTCGCCCGGCAGCGCCAGCAGAAACGCCAACCGACCAGCACGAAGCCCGAGCCTGGACGGCAACGACAAGAACAGCGACAACGACAACGACAATGATAACGACAACGGCAACGACTATGACGATGACGCTCATGGCGACGACAACGACGTCGTGGTTGCCCGTTAAGAAGCCGTACCCGTGCACGATGCCGGGCTGCGACATGACGTTTCTGGCAAAAGACGCACCTCGACATCCACCGGCGCTCGCACACGGGCGAGAAGCCGTACGTGTGCTCGTACGCGGCTGCGGCGCGCCACTTTTCGCAGCTGGGCAACCTGCGCACGCACGAGCGCCGGCACACGGGGCGAGCGGCCCTTTTGCTGCGAAAAGTGCGGCAAGCACTTTGCGCAGCGCCGGCAACCTCAAGGCCCACTACAAGACGCACCTGCGGCTGCAGCCGTACGAGTGCCGCCTCGACGGCTGCAAGAAGCGCTTCACGCAGCTCGGCACATGAAGGCGCACCAGAACAAGTACCACGTGGAGGCGCTGCAGGCGCTGACGGCCAAGTTTGCCGCCGCGGCCGACGGCGACGAGGCCGCCGC
Organism: Sporothrix curviconia; assembly: GCA_016097085.2. Taxonomy (NCBI): domain Eukaryota; kingdom Fungi; phylum Ascomycota; class Sordariomycetes; order Ophiostomatales; family Ophiostomataceae; genus Sporothrix; species Sporothrix curviconia. The sequence continues at coordinate 20,870 of JADMNF010000188.1, read as the reverse complement.
GGCGTCCATCACCGACGACGACCGCGAGCTGTTGGCTACTTTGCCCGGCCTGTACAAGAACAGCAAACAAGGGCATCAAGGGCCGCGGCAAGCACCGGCGCGTGCGGCCCGTGCTGCCCCGGCCGGCGGCGGCAGCAGCAGCGCGGCATGATGCAAGCACCGGTCTCCCGGCAGCAGCCACAACAGCAGCAACAATGGCGAGGAGGACGACGAGGACGACAAGCAGCAGCAGCATCACCACCACGCCATGCAGGCCCCCGTGGTGACCAGCGGCAGCTACAGCATGGACGGCCGCCAGCAGCAGCAGCATCAGCAGCAGCAGCATCATCACCACCACCAGCAACAGCAACAGCAGCACCACCAGCGGGCTACGGCATGTACCACTCCTCCCAGCAGCAGCACCGGCACCACCACCAGCAGCAGCAACTGCCACCTCCGTCTATCAAGCCGGACCCCTACGGCGGCCACCCGCACGCGCCTGCTCCTCTGCCGCCACCCGCCGCCGGCCAGCAATGCCTTACAGCATGCACCACGCGCAGGCACCGCCGCCGCCGCAGCAGCACCAGCAACAGCAGCGCCGCATCCCATGCGCGCCCACCACCCGGGCGGGCCCAGGGCGCGCCGCAGCAGCCGGGCCACTCTTCGGACATGCGGTACCTGGACAATGGGCGTCTACTAGTTTTTTTTTGGGGGGGGGGGAGGGAAGGGTTTTTTTGGAGTTCTTTGGAGGGAGGCTTGAGGGATACTACGAGTGTTTACGGTTTTGATGGCTTTGATTTTGCATATGGGTCTTGTTTTGTTGTTTTGTTACCGTATGATCTGTGTGTATGACTACCCTACCAGTTTGCGTTTTTGTCTTGTGTTTTTCTGCGTGGCTTTCATTACTTCATTACTTTCTTTACTTGAAAGGTGGCATTTCAGAGGAAAAGGACATTGAGAGATTAAGAGCTGGGATTGCCGAGTACAGGAGTATACTGAGCGGTGTTTTCTCTTTTTTCTCTTTTCTTTCTAGGTCGTATTAGGTCTTTTGCAGCACATTTTGATTATTTACAACAATCCAATCACCTCAAAAATGCACTGTTCTCGTTTGTGGCTGTGTTTGCACCGGGCACAAAATTTATTCCAGCAAAAGTCGGCGTCTAGAGTAACAAAACCCCGGATGCAAGATGCAAGACATAGATGTACAACGCAAAGAAGACTGAGGCTGCGCAAATGCGGACAATGAAACAAGTTGGGTTGAGAACAGATGAGTCGTGTATTAAATTTAGATGCTTCTACTGTATGAAAGTAAAATTGGAAGAAGAAGGAGAAGAGAAGAAAAAGAGAAGAAGAAAAGAAAAAGACTCTCACAGCTGCTCGATGTTGGAGATGAGGTGGTCGAGCTGCTCGGCCGTCGGCGGTGTCGACGTCGACGCGTCCCGCTGCAACACCTGTGCGGCCAGCCTTGCCGCTGCCCGCAGCCGCCGTGCTTTGATGTCGTCTTCCATCTCGCGGGACTTTTGCGCGGCGACCTCGAGCACGCGCGGCGGGATGCGGGCCAGCCGCGCCACGTTGAGTCCGTACGACCGGTGCGCCATGCCCTGGCCGACTTCGTACAGAAACGTAATCTCTTCGGCGAGGAGTCATTGTCGTCGTCGTCGTTCTTTTTCCGGCGACGCCCGCGTGGCCGTAAAACCGCATGTGCACGTTCTGGACCACGGCCTCGCGGCAAAAAGCCCGTCGGCCACCCGTGCCAGGTTCTGGTAGTGCGTGATAAAGAGCGTGCGGCACCGAGTTTCCGTGTGCCACGTGCGCCAGCACGGCCTGGGCAATGGCGGCGCCGTCGTGCGTGCTCGTGCCGCGGCCGAGCTCGTCGAGCACGACCAGCGAGCGCGGCGTGGCGGCGCGCAGGATGGCGGCCGTCTCCGAGACCTCGACCATGAACGTGGACTCGCCGGCAAACAGGTTGTCGCGGGCGCCCATGCGCGTGAAGATGGCGTCGGCGAGCGCGAGGCGCATGCGGTCGGCCGGCACGTAGGAGCCGATCTGCGCGAGCAGGCGTGAGGAGGGCCACGGCGCGGACAAACGACGACTTGCCGCCCATGTTGGGCCCGTCACCAGCAACGCCCGGGGCCGTCGGCGCCGCCCAGCGTCGTCGAGAACGGAATGTAGCCGAGGCAGAGTGTGCTCGGCCACGGGATGGCGGCCGCGACAATCTCGAGCGTGCTTCCCTTTTTTTGGTCGTCACCGTCGTCATCGACATTGTCGTCGACCAGCTCGGGCTTGCAGTACCCCGGCAGCGCAGCCACCCGCGCCAGCGAGAGCAGCGCGTCGAGGGTCGCCAGCGCGGCCACGGCGTCGCGCAGGGGCTGGTAGCAGGCCGCCACCTGCTGCAGCAGCTCCTGGAAGGCCACTGTCGCAGGCGGCCGCCAGGGCCTCGCGGTGCTGGTCGCGGTCGCGCAGCAGCCGCACAACGGTGGGCGTGTGGGAAAGCGCGAGGCGCGCTTGGTGCCGCTGATCTTGATTCCACGACGCGGGCACGCGCCGCAGGTCCGTGTTGGGCACCTCGACCAGGTACTCGATGCCGGCCACGGTGACGTACGCGGGGCCGTGCCGCCCTTTTTCCGGCCGACCGTCTCGGCAATCTCGCTGCGCCGGTGCTCCTCGAGCTCCATCTCGACGGCCACCAGGCTGACCTTGTGGTTGGTCATGGCGTCCGACTCCTCGGCCTCCCGGAAAAAGGCGTACTTGTCGTTCGCGGCGCGCGGCGTCGCCGTTGACCTTGTCAAGAAACGCCACCACCGTGCCGTGGATGGCCGGCAGCGCGTCGCAGCGCGTCGCGGACCAGGGGCGCGGCAAACCCGTCGACGCCAAACTCGACCGCGGCGGCGACGCGGACTCGATCGTGGACGTGTACGCCGCGGCGATGCGCTGCAGCGTCTGCAGCACCGCCACAAACTCGGGCCGCGTGCACTTGCCGTAGTAGATGCGGATGAGGCTGCGCTCGAGATCGTCGTGCGCGTGCTGGCGAGCAGCCGCTCGAGCTTCTCGCGGCGGCCCGCGCCCTCGCTCTTCAGGAGCTCCTCGACGGCCACGACGCGTGCTGCCAGGGCGCGGGCGGTCGAGCAGCGGCCGCCCGATCCACTTGCGCAGCAGACGGTGACCCGGCCGGGTCGTGGTCTTGTCCAGCGCCCACAGCAGGCTGCCGCGCAGGCCGTGGTCCGTGGCGTTGCGGTACACCTCGAGGCTCTCGAGCGTCGTGCGTTGAGCAGCATGTGCTGGCGCGTGCTGAACGCCGAAAAGTACTTTGTGAGGTCAAAGATGTGCTGTAGGCCGTACTCGGCCAGGTGCGTGATCATGGCCGAGAGGCAGACGGTCACGGGCGCGGGCAGGCCCAGGACCGTGTCGAGAAGCGAAGCGCGGACGGCGTCCTCCTTGCCTTCTTTGTCTTCCTTCTCCCCGGCCCGCCCCAGCGCCTCGGCATAGAACTGCGCGACGTGCGTCTGCGCGTCCGTGTTGCCCGGCGCATCCACCCGCTCGACGCGCGTGCGGTCGCCAAAGACGTTGGACGCGCTGCCCGAGAGGTGCGTGACCAGCTTTCTTCCGTGGCCCGCGACAGCGCGCCGACCAGCAGCAGCTCGCAGGGCGCAATGTGCAGCAGCCGCGTCTCAATCTCGGACCGCAGAAACCCGTCCTCGAAGCGGTCGTATAGAATGTCGCCCGTGGCCGGCTGCACCGCCAAGAGGCCAACCGTGACCTTTTCGTCGGTGCCGGCGCCCGCGCCGGCCAGGGGTGTCTCGCAGAGGCACAGCAGGTATCCTCCTGCGGTCGACGGACTCGCGGCCGTGCCTGTCCCTGTGCCTGTGCCTGTCCCCTCAAGGGCGGCTTCTTCCTCAATGTACGTGCCCTTGGTGTACACATTGGTCAGCTGCCGCGTAAAAAAGGCGACGCTTGCGCGTTGTCGCCCACGTCGCTTGAGGGCCGCCGTCTCCATCTGCCGCACCACGCCCACTTTCAGGCCGGCCGCCACCAGCCGCTTGACGTGCACCGGCAGCCGCGGCACGGGGATGCTGGCCGAGGCGAAGCGGTCCAGGTGTGCCTCGCTGGGGTGCTCGTCGTAGCGCACCTTGCCGGGGATGCAGACAATGCCGAGCACGCGGGCGGCCCGTTGCGCGCGTCCTCGCCAAAGTAACTTTGAACTTGTAAGCCGACTCTCGACGACGAGGACCGTGTCGATGGTGCTGGCGCTTGATGGCGAGGTACTGGGATTTCCATGGGCGTGAGCTTGCCCGCCTTTTTGCCGCCCGCCTTTGTTTTGGGCCGTTTCTTCCTCCTCCTCCTCCTCTCCCTCGCCTTCCTCATCCCCATCCTTCTCTCCTCCTCCTCCTGCTCCCCCCCCTGAGAGAAAGTGGTCGGTCCTCGCCCAGGACAAAGTTGCGTCGGCGTGATCTTGGCTAGGCTGTCCGGGTGCCCCAGCTTCTTGACAAACTTGCGGTTGCAGCTCGGCCTTTTTGCGCTTTGGTCACTTCGTCGTCCGAGGACGAGTCCTGCGAGTCTCTCGCTCTTTTGCGTCGTGTGTGTCGCTTATGGTCTCGCGGTGTGCCTTGATTCTCCCCTGTGTGCCGTTTTGCGACTCGTCGTACATGTACCGCTCAGCCCGGCCGGAGCTGCGCAGCGGCGATGTTGTTGGGAGAGGCGGCAATGGGTCGTCATCTTGCTCTGGTTGTACCTCCTTCTCCACGTACTCGTCATCTTGTCGTCATCTTTGTCGTCCTCATTGTCTTTTCACCTCCTCGCTTCTCCATCCCCAACAGCCTCCCCCCGTGCCCGCTTCACGGCGCGTCGCAAACCGGCTGCGGCCGCTACCGGTCTCACCGCTGCTTTTCACGTCTGCTTAGTTGTGGTCAGCCTCATCCTCCAGTGGCCGTTTCCGAGGAGGGCAGTCGCTTTGCGAAGGCGGTGGTTTGTGGTTGTGTTGTGATTGCGACAAAGCAGGGCTGCTCGACGGCAACGCATTGCCGTTTGGCGTTGCTGCTGGCGCCGCTCGACTTGGGCGTAAAGAAGCTCGTCAGCGTCGCCTGCTTCTTTTGCGACGGCCGTGGCGTCGACATTGGTGGGTGGTCCGTCCCTTTGAGTGTCGTTGAGGTTAGTTTCGTCGTTCGTGGTTGTCGTGATACCTCTCTCAGTGCTAAAACGCGTCTTGTGTCTGGCAAAGACGCGTTGAGTGGCGGGCAGGCACGTGCGTCATTGTGTGATTAGGTAATCAGGACAATTGGTTGATGACATAATACAGAAACCAGAAACAAGATCCATACATACACAAGACTCTCAATGAAAACATGAACGAGCACTGAATTGAATATTATGTGCTCATGTTCTTTTGATACTTTTCCTCTCAAAAAGCCCAAATCCTTTTCAATATTGTTCTGTCACTCCCACTGACGGCGCTTTCGGTGATGGTCGACGGCAACAGACAAAGGAACGACAACATCCTTCCGAAAGAAGGAAAGGACCAGAACAATTGGAAGACGAGGAAAATAGGACAATGCAATTCAGGCCAAATTAACCGCGCTGCTCTATTTCCTCTCATAAAGTTGCCCTCCCCACTTCTCTACTGTCGACACCTTCCCTCCTGCGTTCACGGCATGCCTGCGTACAGCAGCCAATGGCTGCCAAATGGCTGCCAAGATGCTCCCCTTGTGAGCGCATTCCTTTGTTGATATTCCGGAAAGGACTAGGCCTCAACAACGACATGTTGGTGTTGGATAGTAGAAAGCAAGAAGGACGAGTTGGACAAAACAAAGAAGAAATAGGAAAGGGGAATAAAAAGAGGCAGAGGGAAGAGCGAGCACCAGCTCTAGGAAATACGAGACGATCCTCAGGTCAGTGAAAGGAAGAGATGCGAGGGGGAAGAAATCAAAGAAAAGGGAGAAAGCTGAGACGCCATGAATCATATCTTGGCAGTACTCGGGGCAGGATGCAGTTTTTGATGGGAGGTGGAAGGATTCAATCATGTTCTTCTCCCACATTGATTTTGGCGTCTTCTTTCTTTTCCTTTTTCTCTCCTATTTGTCCTTTTTCTCCTTCTTTCTCCTTCTTTTATGCTCCTCTCCTGCTCTTCTTTTCTCACTGTTCTCGTCTTCAACAACACATCGATCCCACTCGTCTTTGATTTTCTGTCCACATCTCATCACCCATGAGGCTGTCCTGCCAAGCCCTTATTCACAGCCGGCCTGGCCATGGCCGGCCTCGCCCAGGGCAATACCCACGCTGGCCTCGCCGGCCACGCTGATCTCGCCGTCCGGGCCGCGACGCCGACGACTCTCGTCACAGCACCGACGACCACGGCTCTTCCCGCCAACAGCAACGCTGTGTCTGCCGCGCCGTCCACCATCCCGAACGCACACCATTGCCGTCGGCGCCACGGGCTTCACGTTTTCGCCCAACAATCTGAGCAATGTCGCCGTCGGGTCTGTGATCGAGTTCACTTCTACCCGGGCAACCACTCGGTCGTCCGCAGCGCCTACAAGTTCCCCTGCATCCCTACGAGGACACGAGGCCCGAACCGCGTCGGGTTCTATTCAGCGGTTCCTCGACACAAAATGTCTACTCGTCCGACGGACCCAAGTACGCGCGTGCGGTCGTCAACGACACGGATCCCATTTTCTACTACTGTGCCGCGCCCAGTTCATGCATCACACACGGCATGATTGGCGTCATCAACGCCGGTAGGTCTGCTCTCCTCTCTCTGCTCTCGCTGCTCGTTTCTTGTTTCTGGCTTTTCAGACGACGCCCCGCTAACAGACAAGAACGCCAACGTGGACACTCGAAACACAGGAAGAGTATGCAGCCAAACACGACGATCCAGCTGACGCCGGGCGAGCCGCTGCCCTCGGAGGTGGCGCCGACGACAGTGGAGGCTCTGCCGGCAACAGGATCGCACTGGCTCTTTCGTCGTCGTCGTCGTCGTCGTCGTCGGTCGGGCCCTCTCGGCGGGCGCCATTGCCGGCATCGTCCTCGGCTCGCTCGCCGGCCATCATTACCCTCATCGGCCTGGGCGTTCTTGCTGTATTTGCTGCCAACTGCGGAGGTCCCCGCTGGCAGGCCCCGGCAGCACCGGATGCACCGGATGCACCGGCGGATACGCCAATGACAGCACCGGTGTGTTGCGGTAGTCTGAGCGGCGGTCGTGGCGGTGCCGGCGGCGACGGTCTCAGTCTCGATCTCGGTCTCGATATGAACGCCTACTTTACAACAGGCAAAACTACCCCCGCCCACCGTACACACGCCCCTGCCCGCCTGCCCATGCTAGCCGTATAGCTCGGCCACGTTCACCCCCGGGCGGCCATCTCCAGTTCCAGCCGGCCATAACTACGGACAGTCGCCTCCTCTGCAGCAGCAACAACAAACAGCAGCAACAACAGCAAGCAAGCCCCAGCCGTACGCCAACCTGCCCATCTACAGCAGCTGGCCACCATGTCGCCGCTGCAGAGCCACCCGACAACGATGGGCATGCCGGAGGGATGCCGGCCGTGTATGCGGCCCCGCCGGCCGTGCCGAGCGCCGTTTACGGACAAGGACTACTACGGCACGACAACCCATTCCGACACCGACGCCGCCGCATCCCGCAGCAGAGTCCGCATCAGCAGAACCCACATCAGCAGCAGCCACCATACCAGCAGCATCAAACCGTCCGCACCGGTCGAGTTGCCTGGGGCAGCAGCACCCGTCAACCCGGCGCCATCGACGACGCCAACGGCTTCACCACCCCAGGGGCTCCGGCCACCGCCGCCGGCGCCGGCCGTGCCGCGGGGTGGAGTCGCCGACCCATGTGGCGGGCTGGACAGGACGTGGGGCAAGGAAGAAGAGGCGGCAGAGCTGACGCCGCTGTAGGCTGCAGGGAGGAGAGGGAGTTGTATTTCGTTTCAGAGGTGTATTTCTTTTCAGAGGTGTTCTTTTTTTCAACGTTTTGTACCTGTGTCTTTTTCTTGTTCTCTTTTTCATACATTTCCCTCAGCATCACCATTCATAGCATCGAACGTATTGATTACGTACTGTCGACGCTGCCGACGACAACCCATGGCAGGGCTTGCGTCTGTGTTTCTCTTTTCTCTTTTCTCGTCTTTTTTGTCTTTTCCGGAGAACGGGAAATGGACCTCCGTTCATATAAGATCCCCCGCTGGCTGCCTTGCCGCGCAGTCAATCCGTGGCTAAACTCGAGACTGACGTGGAAGAGAAGGAAGCTGATTGTCTTTATCCTCTGTTGTCCTCTGTTGTGGTCGATTCTGCTCGATGTCGTTGACGTTATTCTTAGGCTCAGATGTCCCGTGGCCTGTGGCGGTGCGGAGTTCTGACTTATTGTCCGATTAGTGGACACAGCGCTGCAAACCACTGTCAATAACCCCAGAAACATCCCTTGGAAGAAGACGGAAGCGGCAAGCGGAGCGAGCGAACCCTGCGAAACGCTGCCGTGTTCCTTTTCTCTTCTCTATCTCTATTCTCTTTTCTTCTCGAGAGGCAGGAACAGCCGAAAAGAAAAAGAAGAAAAAGACGAAAAAGTGCACGTTTCGACCATTGTTCTCGCGAGGGTCGCATTGCAGGAGACACAGTGGGATGGCAGCGGTACTTGCAGCAGCATACAAAATACTACGCGCACAAAGTACCTCCGCACCACACTGAGCTGTGCGGTTTGCGTTTTTATGGTTTTTTTGGTGTTTGGCCAGGGGCAAAACGCGACCCCTAGCTGGCTCCATAAGTGCCTGTAGCGCAGTGGGCTGAAGCGAGGGGCCAGACCTCTGTTCCACAGCACAGAGCCACTAAAACCGAGAAAGCAGAAAATGGCACGGAGAAGGAGGAACCCGGCGGTACCTGGTGGCGCACCAATCCAGCAAGCGCGCCACGTACCGCACTCTGCAGGAAAGGACACATTGCCCTGGGAAAGGGGAGTAGCCCGGTGCACGCGCCGCTTACGACTTCTGGCGCGACGCACTACTCAGGGCGGGCTACAGGCTGCGGGCTACAGGCCTAACCACCTCCTGAAGCTTCACCTCCTTCTTTCTTTTCTTTTTCCTGAACTCGTCGTCACGCCCGTCGCCGTTCACTGCCAGCTCCCCTTGGTCCAAATCCTGCTCGACAACCCGTCGACGTCAAGGCTTTTCTTTCTGTCCTCTTTGTTTCTCTTGCCTTCGGCCTTCTTTCTCGTCCTTCTCGTCTTTCGTTCTCTGCATTCTTTTGCTCCTCCGGTGCAGCTCGCTCAAATCGCATCTGTCTTCTTTCCGCCGACCTCCCAGCCTCGATCTGTCCTCGCCGCATCGACATCCGATCAGACTCCTCTCCACGCTCTCCACGCTCTCCACGCTCTTGCTGGTCCTCCCCGGCACCGATTCTCTGTCCTCTGCGCCGGCAAACAGATCTCCCTCGACGGCCAATCCCTGCATTCCTCGGCCATTCCCACGTCATTTTTACTGTCTATTTCTATTTCCACGGCTGTCCTGGCTATCGGCACTGTCGTGTCCTTTCTGTCTCCTCTTCGCGTCCACCCCCTTTCCTTTTTGGATACTTCGACGCGACTCTGTGTCCTCGACTGATCTCGACTGACGATCTCGACTGACCTGATCTCGACCCGAACCGTTCTCGCCTCTCCTGGGCTACCTCGTCCCCTCTTGCCCTCAAGCTCTGCGAGCTTCTTCGTCTTTCGTCTTCTTGCTTCTCGCTTCCCATCCTCTCGTCTTCTCTCTCGCCCACCGCCACCATGTCACACCTCCGCAGCACCGGCTACGGCATCGGCCAGCCCAACCCCTTTGCCGGCTCACCACAGAACGGCAACGGCTCCGAGTCCGGCGGGCAACGCCCTCGACGCCATCCGCCAGCACACCAGCAAGCTCGAGGACCTGCTCGACTCCTACAGCGAGCCCGTCAAGCCGTACCTGCCTGCCATTTGGCCGCTTCCTGATCGTCGTCACCTTCCTCGAGGACGCCCTCCGCATCGTCACCCAGTTCAGCGACCAGCTGCGCTACCTGGCAGGACTACCGCCACATCCCCTGGGGCCTGACGCACCTGTTCCTGATCCTCAACGTCGTGACCATGCTCTCCTGCTCGGCCCTCGTCATTGCGCGCCGCTACTCGGTCTACGCCGTCGGCGGCCTGATTGGCGTCGTCGTGTCCCAGGCCTTTGGCTACGGCCTCATCTTTGACCTCAACTTCTTCCTGGGCAACCTCTCCGTCATGGGCGGCCTGCTCATGGTGCTGTCTGACTCGTGGATCCGCAAGACCCAGGCCTTTGCCGGCCTGCCCCAGCTCGAGGAGAAGGACCGCAAAATGTACTTTCAGCTCGCCGGCCGCGTGCTCCTGATTTTCCTGTTTATCGGCTTCGTCTTCTCCGGCGAGTGGACCATTGGCCGCATCTTTGTCTCGCTGCTCGGCCTCGTCGCCTGCGTCATGGTCGTCCGTCGGCTTCAAGGCCAAGGCCAGCGCCACCCTGCTCGTCGTCATCCTCAGCGTCCTTTAACGTGCCTCGTCAACAACTTTTGGACCGTAAGTTTTGTGTCCTTTGTGTCCTCGCTCCGCTCGAGCCTCTTTTTCTTGTCCTCTTTTTCTTGTCCTCGCTTTGCTCGAGATGGTCGACCGTTGTCGTTCGTCTCTCGCGTTCGCTCCGCTCACGCTCGTTCCCCACTCTCTTTCTGCTCGCTAACGCTCGCTCGCCGCCCAGCTCCACGAACACCACCCGCACAAGGACTTTGCCAAGTACGACTTCTTCCAGATCCTGTCTATCGTCGGCGGTCTGCTTCCTCCTCGTTCAACAGCGGGCCCCGGCAAGGTCAGCTTTGACGAGAAGAAGAAGGTCTACTAAAGTGCCGTCGAGGAGTCTGAAAAGACTTTTGATGACAGCCAAGCACGGACCGCCTGGCCATGTCCGCCTTGTCGACTCGCTCGACGACACCGCGTCCTTGACCTTGAACGAATCTTACGAAAAAAAAAATATACAAGTAAACCAAAAATAGTAAAAAAAAAAAAGCAAACGAAGCGAAATCCCCCCAGAAACAGAGGATGCGCGACCTGAACCTGAAACACGAGCGAAAGGAAACTGGCGGGAATTAGAAAAGGAAAGAAAGATAAAAAAATAAACTGAAAAAGAAAGGAAAAAGAAAGAAAAAAAGCAAAAGAAACACCCGCAGCTATGGCCTTTGTACAGCAAACCGTGGGGACATGGAAATATGGGCAACGAGCGAGAAACAACGAGCCAAAGGGAGCCTCGTGTTGTGGGTTTCTTCTGCTTTACAGTATACGTTTGATTTTTTGTGTGATTTGTGTGGCAATTTGTGTGGAGTTTTCATTGTTTTTATTGCGCTCCTTATTTTACTGTCCCTTTGTGTCCTCTTATATTTTTTACTTGCGCCAAACATTTACAACTCTGCACAGAAACCCCCTTTTTTTGTCTAAACAATGTTTTTATTATTCAAAAAACAGACACAGAAAAAAACTTTATTCTATATCAGGGTGCCTTGTGTGAGAAAAGAAATAAAGAAGGAAGGAAAGGAAAAAAAGCAAACAACAACAAAAATCATGTGCGCCGTCTTCTATGCAGTCTATGCTAATCAAACAAAACAAAACAAAAATTGGTATCAGTCTCCAAGTCGTCGTCTCTTGATCTCTCTTCAGTCAAGATCCTCTGCGCCAGGGGCCAGTTGTACTCGGCACGAAGCCGTGCACCGCCGCGGCCATTGTCGTTGCTGTCGCCGCCGCCGTAGGCGCTGTTTAAAAGTCCTCGTTGTCGTCCACCCACGCGTCTTCGTCGTCGTCGTCGTCGTGGTTGTCGTACGCAGCAGCGAAGGCGGCCAGGTCGGCATCGTCTACCTCGCCCGCCGCGTCTGCCAGCATCATGGCATACAAATGGCTCATTTCCGTGTCGTCCACGGCGCCACCCACGTCACCACCCACGTCACCACCACCACTACCGCCATCGCCATCGCCATCCTGGTCCAGGACGCCGCTCGCCTCCAGGTCCAGCCAGCAGCAGCAGGTTGGTGTCCGCCTCGGACGTCGACCCGGCCAGGCCCAGCCCCCCTGCTCGACGACTTCCATCTCGGCCAGGAGGCGGATCCGCTCGGCGGCCACGGCGCGGCACCACGTGCGCTCCCCGGCATGTTTCTCGCCCAGCGCGCGGCGCTGCTGGCCGGTTTGCTCTGCGCTGCTTGCGCGTGTGGGCGGCGGCGGCCTCCTCCTTGATGCCGCGGGCCTCCTCGGCCGCCCACCGGGCGTGTGTGAGCGCGCGGTCGCGCCAGGCACAGTAGGCGTCGAGGCGCGCGTCGTTGGTGCGCTGGTAGGCGGCGAGGGCGGCCGCGGCGGCCGCGGACAGAAGCGGTGGGGAGGCCGCTGGTGAGGGCCTGCTCGTACTCTTGCTCGAGGCGCAACCTCCAGAACCAAACGGTCCCGGTAGTCGCGCTGCCAGTGGCGCTCCGCCGCGCGGATGCTGTCGGCGGCGGCGGCGGCGGCTTCGGCGCGCAGCTCGTCCTGGCGGGCCGCGGCCGCGGCATTGCTTCCGGCCACCTCGGCCTGGAGGGCGGCGCGCTCCTTTTTGCGCAGGGCGCCGGCCGCGCCGGCCTGCCTGGCATTCAGGGCCGCCAGCACGGCCTTGAGGCCGGCCGTACTTGGCGGCGACCTCGGCCTGGAGGGCCGCTTCGCGCTGCTCTTTGAGGCGCTGCAGGCGGGCGCGCTGGGCCTGCTGCACGCGGCGCATGCGCTGGCGCTGGCGCTGCTCGAAGGCGGCAATCTGGGCGAGGGCGTCGCGCAGCTCGGCGTTGGCGGCCTCTTCCTGGCGGCGCACGCGCTCGCGCTCGCGGGCCTCGCGGGCGGTGCGCTGGGTGCGGCGCGCCTCGGCCTCGCGCTTGAGGCGCGCCAGGTCGTCCATGTCGCAGTGGCAGGTGCGCCAGACGAGGCCGCACACGTAGCAGAACTCGGCGCCGCAGCGGCAGGTCATGTGGCTGGCAGGCCTCGCGGTGCTCGATGAGGACGGCGCAGCGGATGCAGTGGCGCCACCCCTCTTCGCGGGCGAGCTCGTCGGCGAGCTCCTGGTGGCGGCGGTCCTGGGCGGAGCTTCGGGGCAGGCCTCGCGGTTGGCGGACCCGCGTCCGTGGGCGGCCTGGCGGCAGGCCGTGCAGGTCTCGTGGCCGTTGCGGCAGCGGGCGATGCGCGCGGCGGGGGCGATGTGGGCGGGCGGGACCCAGACGCCCGCAGTCCGGGGTCGGGCAGTAGACGCGGTCGGCGAGTGGCGTGGCGAACTCGTCGAGTTTGGTCTGGTAGCGCCGGCTCAGGTCGCGCGGGACGTACTTGGTGACGGTTTTTGGCGGGTACCTCGTTGAGGCAGCACTTGGGCGGGAACTGGGCCTCGTTGTCGAGGGCGGTGGTGACGAGCTGGCGGAAGCAGTCGAGGCAGTACGAGTGGCAGACGGTCTTGACGGCCTCCTTGACGGGGATGTCCTCGAAGCAGGAGATGCATTCACTGGACTGTTAGCAGACTGAGGGAGAAATATAAAGACGAAAAGACGAAAAGACGAGAAAGAGGCAACAGAGGGAGACGTACATTGTGGCCGGCGGAACGGGCCCCTTTTTCTTCTCCATGTCCTTGCGCACCAGGCGAGCAGCATGGCGGCCCGGCGCTGCGTCGGGATGGGGCTGTGCCCATCTCGGTGGCCACGGCCACGGTCGTCGACGACGAGGGCGCTGCAAGGGGTTTGGTCGTCGTTGTCGTTGTTGTTGCTACACTCCCGCTCTCGAGAGAACGCAGCATGGCCTGTTCATAGGCCCGCTGTAGGGCTGCCGGGTTGGACGGGCCGGCCACGGCGCTAAAAGACCCTGAAGACCCTGGAGGCCCTGGAGACCCTGAAGGGCCAGCCTTGCCGGGGCCTGCCTTGCCTGGGTTTGTTGTTGCTGTGGCCGCTGCCGGCCCCTCCAACCGCCGCAGCATCGCCTCTTCATAGGCCCGCTGCCGCGCCAGCTTGGCCGCCTTGGCTGCTTTCGCGGCAGCGGCCGCACCAGCAGCACTGCTCTCACCGGCGCCGTTGCCCCCGCCCAGCACGTGGACATGCCGCAGCATGCGGGAGGCAAAGTGGCGGCGGCCCGCCTTGGTTTTTGCACCGGGCGGCACCGGGTCCGCCTCAGGGATGTGCCGTGCCGCCGTGTCGCGGGCCTTGCCCTTGTCGACGAAAAACAGCAGCACCAGCAGCGGCGACGACCTGCTTTTCTTGCTGCTCCATCAGGAGCCGCTGGCGCTCGCGCATGGCCTCGGCCTGCACGCGGGCAGCTTCTGCAGCTTCTTGGGCGGCAGCCTCGGCGGCGGCCTGGGCGGCGGCATCGCGCTCGGCCTGGGCGGCGACCTCGACGGCGAGCTGGGCCTGGACGCTGTCGATGGACGAGAGGACAATCTCGCGGAGGATCTCGGGGATGTGTATGCCGTCGTTGTTGTCGTCGTCGTCGTCAACCACCTCGCGGAGAGCAGTCGGCGGTTCCACGTTGGCCCACCCGAGGTCGTATCCTTTGGCATTGTTGTTGCCCTCGACACCCTCTAGAAAGCCCGGAAGGGGCACGTCGTCGTCATCGTCGTCGGTAGCGTAGTCCACATCCTGGTCACTCTCCGTCTCGGCGCCGTCGTCGTTGTCGTCGTTGTCGTCGTTGTCGTCGTTCTCGGTTGCGGGCGTGGCTGGTGCGGCGGTCGACCCCGATGCCGTGTCGTTGCTCACGACAGAAGAGCGCGTGCCGGTTGTCGTCGTTGTGGCCGTCATGTTGGTGGCTGTCGGGGCGAGGTCGGGACCAAGGAGAGACGAGACGTCAATCTCGGGGTGCTGTAGCGGTAGTGGTAGAGGCTGCGGCTGCGGCTGTGGCTGTGCCGCCTTGTCTTTGGTGATTGTTAGGATTGTCTGTCCTGCCCTACTGGCGTTGCCGTCGCCGTCGCCTGCTCATACTCCATCCCCTTAATCACCATCCGCTGCACCTCTACTTCGACGGCCTCGGTGCCTGCGTGCGGGCCGGGTGTCGGAGGTATGGTTGCGATGCCCATGTGGTGGGTGGTGTATGTATAAGTTGGTATGAGATGAAAGGGAGAAAAGGAGAAGGGAAGAAAAGAAGAAAAGAAAAAAAGAAAGACGAGAACAAAAGAAAAGTCACTCGACTATTCAGACGCGGTTGCAGTTGTTTGCCTGCAGTTTCTCCTCACCACATGCATGCTTTCGGAACTGAATGGTACCTGGCAAGGCAGCACAATGCTTGGTCGATACGAGACAGAAGATGCAGGGTAGCACTCGTCCAGAGAGGGAGACCGAGCAAACAATCGAGGGCCAAGACACGCAGGCATACTTGATAGGAGGACAGGCGAGAAAAAGAGACACGAAAGAGTTAACCAGGAAGGAGGCACAGCCCTCTCCCCACATCTGCTTCACTGGAAGGCGTCCCGGCAGCCTTACCAAGGAGGTGGGCGGGGATCACTGCTGCGTGCGTGTGAGTGGACAGACAGAGCGCACAAGAGTGGCCAGGCCAGGCCAAGGTTGTCCCAAGGCTGACTGCAGATGGGACGGTGATGCCTGCCGTTGTCTCTCGTCCAGTTTCCTGTTTCGCCACATGGAAAAGAAGCTCTCGGGAAACGGCAGAGCGGGAGGCGTTCAAGTGGACAAAGGGCGGCTCTCTGTAACACCTCGACCAAGGCGAAGCAACAGGTCGAGAGACGAAGCAAGAATGCCAACGATGGAGGAAAACGCCCTGGACGACGTTTCCCTGGACAGGCGCGTGGGCAGCGTGAATGGCTTTTATTGGCTGGATGGCGTACGACAACAGCTGTCGGTCATCGATTTAGGGCCTGGTCGCCTGAAAGGGAAAGGGGAAATGGAAAATGCTGTGCCCCCTGTGGCTGTGCCGCGTTGCCCGCGTGCAGCGTATTAGTGGCGTGTTAGTTACCTTACAGCTACGAAGTACAGCTTTTTAGCGCCTTCAGCGGGCGTGCTCCTTGTTCATCTCAGCCTCCTTCTAGCCTGGCGGATCTTCGCTCGTCCTGCTTACGTCGCCATCTTCACGATCTCTGCCAACCTCCAGCATCCTTCTGTCATCGCTGCGCTCGCCTTCGCATTCCAATGTTGGAGTATGTATTCGGGACAAATGTCGCTTGAATCTAGGCTTCTTCTTGTCTCGCTTCGCTCGATCTCTTGTCCTGGCTTCGCTCGCGGATCGTGACTTTGCCGCGTCGCGTCTCGCACTCGCTTCGCCCGTGTTCGTCACAGCTTCGGCCGCTCCTTTTCAAACACCACCTTGTTCACACACGAGCCCACGCCCTCCAGCGCCACCTCCACCACATCGCCGTCCTTGAGCCACAGATTCGGCGTCCGGCCCATGCCCACCCCGAGCGCGTGCCCGTGAAGATCAGGTCGCCCGGCTGCAGCGTCGTGCCCCGGCTCAGAAACGCAATCGCCTGCCGCACGCTGAAGATCATGTCCGATGTGTTGCTCGCCTGCACCTCGCGGCCGTTGAGCGTCGTGCGGATGCCCAGGTTCGCCGGGTTCAGCTGCGACGCCGCCACGATGCCCGGTCCCCACGGCGCGCCCACCCGTCAAAGCCCTTGCCCACCGACCACTGCCCGCCACCGCGCTTAAGCTGCCACTCGCGGTGCGACACGTCGTTGCCCACCGCGTAGCCCAGCACCACCGACAGCGCGTCCGCCTCCGACACGTCCTTGCACGCCTTGCCAATGACCACCACCAGCTCGCACTCGTAGTCGAGGCCCTCGCCCTCCTGGGCGACGGGCGCCACGGGATGGCGTCGTGTGGGCCGCCCAGGTCTGGTCCGCGGGCTTGAAGAAGAGCACTGGGTACTTGGGCAGGGCCATGCCCGACTCCTTGGCGTGCAGCGCGTAGTTGAGGCCCAGGCAGCGCACGGTGCGCACGTCCTCGGGCGCCAGCGGCGACAGCAGCGTGCGCACGTCGGCAATCTCGTCGGTGACCGTGTGCTGGCCAAAGATGCTGCCGCGCACGATGCGCGCCTGCGTGGCCTGCGCAATGTCGGAGACGCCGCGCGGCAGCAGCGCGTCGCCGTAGTAGACCGCGGCCGTCCTTGGCGAGGAAGCGGATGAGGCGCTGGGCGGTGCGCAGCGTCAGTAGATGTTCACGTAGCGGAGGGAATGCCTGGATAACTCACCGAGAAAGAAGGCATGGTGAAGATGGAAGATGTCGAGATGTCGAGATGTCGAGATGTCGAGATGTCGAGATGTGAAAATGAGAAATAAGAAGAGCAAAGGAGAGCAAAGAGGAGAGAGAAGAGTAAAGGAGGAAAAGAACAAGACAACAGAGCAAGAGCAAGATAACAAAAGAACAGCTGGTCGTTTATCCTCCTGTCTACCCGTACGGACAAGGTTGCATGCCTTTTATTCCCTCTGCCACCGATTCCGCCATCGCGGACGGATTGCACCAAAAAGGCTGGAAGAGGCAACAGCTCCACACTGGGAAAGGCTCGGCAGTGTTCAGGCGGTGTCCAGCGGTGTCCAAGCGGTGTCAGCGGTCTCTGTCGCGTTTGACGGCGTCCTGTTTGTCCACCAGTCCAGGCTCAGCGGCGATAGCGGACAACCGCCCAACTTCCCCACGTCGACCCACTTTTTCTTTTTTTCTTCTTTCTTCTTTCTTCTTTTCGTTCGTCTCGTTCGCGTTCTGCCAAACATCCCATGTTGACCGCCAGCCATTTCTATCCACGACACAACCGCCCAACTTCCCCATCACCGCAATGCCCCCCGCCGCGCCCCGTCTGTCGGGCCTCCAGCGCGAGGTCCTCAGTCTCTACCGGCAGTGCCTGCGGGCCAGCCGCACAAAGCCAGAGGTATGTATGAAGTACGGAGTGCGGAGTATTGCCGTAGTGGTGGCAGCCGTGGGGATAGTCGAATTGGCCCGGCTTCTTTCGTTTTGCACCGTAGAGGAAACGGCTTCTTAATCCCGGCGCCCCCATTCGCCCTATTCCCCCAACCCATAACCGAATAAGGAACATTTCCCAAAGCGGAAAGAGCACGTCAAACACGCAAACGTCACCCAAAGAGGCAAGCACTGGAAATACTGACTCTTTCTTTCCCTCTGCGTCAGGACGCACGGGCCCGCTTTGAAGAGTATGCACGTACCGAGTTTGTCAAGCACCGGGGCTGGAGAAGGCGACTTTGGAGCGAATTGAGTTTCTGCTGCGCAAGGGGCGGCGGCAGCTGGAGGTGTTTTCGTCGGCGGGATCACAGATATTCGGTGAGAGGAGGAGGCCGTCGAGGAGGAGGAGGTCGTCGAAGACGACCGATGACGACGAGGCGAGATTTCGAGACAAAAGAAAGTCGCCGAACAAAAACAAAACTGTGACAAAAAGAACACCGCCACGCACACCCTCTTGAACGACTGTACGATACCGTTGATTTACCTGTTATAAAGACAGACAATGACAGATGCAGAAGGAATGAAGCTATGAGAAGACAAAAGGAACTATGAAACAAAGGAAAGGGTATACAAAGTGAGAGTGCATGCCTTCTCTTTGATGAGGGGAGAGCTGAAGATGGAGCAGAAGACCTTCCTGGGCTATACTGAACCCCGGAGGCTTTGAGTCCCTTTGGGACTCTCATCCGGGACTCTCATCCCCGAGACATTAAATGCGCTCCGCCTCGCTGGTCGAAAAGTGCATCTCCTTCTCGCCCGCCGACAGCTCGCCCGAGCCCGCCGTCGCCACGTCCAGGTCTGCCACATGCACAACCGGCCCATCAATGACCTTGGCCAGCTGCTCGAGCGTCGGCCGCCGCGTCTCCACGTACATTAAAAATACACAAACAGCAGCTCCAGCAGATCCAGCACGTGTAGATGAGGTTAGAACTTCCACGAGTGCGCGCCAAAGCAGTTTGAAACGCCACCAGGTTCGCGTACACGTTGAGCGTCAGCGCCGCCTGCACCGTGTAGTTTATAATCATCAAGCCCTTGGCGCGCAGGCGGTAACGGCCAATGTTACAAACAATGGATAAGTAATCACGTTGCAGGATCTGATCAGCAGACAAGGTGGGTGTAGTATTGTTTCAAGACTAAGTCTTGCCTCCTCTTCCTAAAAGGCAGAGCCTTTATCTAGGGAATTCTGCTAACGCCGCGCCGGCCACGGAGGCACGTGAGGGGTTCGCCGTTACTCATGACAAAAAGTATATAAAAATATGTTTGAGAGATGCGAAAACGACAGATTGAAAATCAAACCTTGGCCTTTTAATTACCTCCTTTGTCGACGTTCAGTCTTTGTCGACGTTCAGTGTAATGGCGTCAAGAAACAACAAACCCGACGAACCCTCCGTAACAGGCCGTTTGTTCTCCATATCTACCCATTCGAAACCAAACTTTAATAAATTCCCACTAGCCGCGCTGCCTCGATGCGTTCCAGGATACCCGAGGGCCAGCCGCGACGGTAAACGCGTCCCAGAACCCCCGGCGGAGCTTGGCCGAGTTGCTCACCCACCAGCTACAAGTACGAGTATTCGTATACCTTTCCTCCATGATACTGTGATCCAAACTCGGGCCGGGCGGCCGATTTTAACAGGGGTGAATGCGTCTCGGCTCTTCTGCCTGATTGACCACTTTATTAGACAAGGCGTTGATACGACATCTTCCGGGCCAGTCAACTCAGACGATCGTGTTGGTTGTATGACGCGTCAGTAACAGAGCATCCTACTGTCGTCGTGCAGAAGTCTCTCCGAGCCTGACACTCTCCTTATCCAGTCATCTAGACATTCATATACATGTCTTGATATAAGTTGACGCTTATCCAACTTATTAAAATCGATGGGGACTTGGTTGTCCGGGCGGTACTCGAAGCCCAAAGTCGAATCCACCCCACCAAAAACGCCTCAAAAACAAAATGTTGCGGATACGGCTTTCTTCGCTTTGTATAATTTATTAAATCAACCGATCGGGATTTCGAGGTTCTCTGTTATGAAATAACATGAATCGCGCTGCAGGTTTTTTCTTTGCGACGAAAACAAATAATACACAAAGGTGGTGAGGTTATATAAAAAAAGAGCCGAGAAACCGCACCATTAATAAATCGAGCGGCGATCCCCCTCACTTGTTTCTTTCAACTTGTGTCTCCTGTACCTACCATATAAGCTCTCTCGAATATTTAAACCTCTTTAATACCACAACAAGAATACCACGTGCTCCAAAGCAAAACCAGCCCCCAGACTCTTATTCCAACCATCCGGTACCGATACCATCCAATAAACCAACTCCAACAACTCCTCTTCAACTCGTCAACATGGCCGCCACCGTAAACTGGCTTCCTTCCAACCCCATGGACATCACCAGCTTCGGGCCCCTCTTTCGAAGGGCCATCTCCTTGACGCCCAATACCAGTGCGTGCCCACAAGCTTACAACATCATTGCCTGAAAACTACGCTAACTTATGTGTTTTATCCCTTGCCAGGTATAACGGCCTCCCTTACATTGGGGAGCAGCCGAAGGCGCCCAACCGCCGTGTACCCGGCCCACGTCAAGGCGCTGCTCGGCCTCATAGCCCAACATTGATGTGGGCCACCTCATCGGCATTTACTCGATCCATCGCCATGAACGACTTCCCTCGGACAACAGTCCGTCTCGAAACCCATGACTTGGGCATCGAGGGAGGCTCGTGGACCAGAGCCGCCGCCATCGACGGGATAGATCTCAAGGGTATCCACGCCAACCTGTTTAAGCTCACCCAGAACGCCTTGGTGCCTTTGGAGCTCGCCGCCGGCCCCTCCTTTGTGGAGGTTGGCACCGGCCCGGCCGCGAACGTCTCTGCCGCGTTCCTGCTTGCTGCAGCTGAGTATCTGGCCAAGAACAGGCTCGAGAACGTTCTCGGCCTCGAGGTTAAGAAGCTCAACGAGAAA